>JAJMZS010002945.1:0-117669 GCA_023807205.1 Isotricha prostoma | reverse complement strand
AAACAAGTTCAACAACAATATAATAATAATTATAGTTATAGATATGTACCACCTAAACCAAAAACTCAATCTATACTTCCTCAAAGAAAAATAATTGTTAAAAAAAAAGATAAAGAAGAATTAGAAATTGAAAAAATGTTATCTGAATTAAAAGGAAATCCTCAAAAAAATATATCTAATAATAATCAAAGAAAAACTTCTTATAATATAAATAACAATAATAATAATAATAATAATAAAGTAAATATAAATTCACCAAATAAAAAAGTAGAAAATTCAAATAAAAAAAAAGAAAATGTAATAATATCAAATCCACTTATTGTTCCTACTGAATTTAAACAACAAACTACTAATTTATTAAATAATTTTATATATAAAAAAGAAAAAAAATTAGATATTGAATTACCAGTTGTATATAGAGATGTTGATTATATTTATTTATTATCTCACATAAAACAAGAAATGATTCCAGATATAATTGATTTAATTGAAAAAAATAATTTAGAAAAAGCTCTTTCTCAAAGTGAAATGATATTATATTATTTAACAAATATTATCCCAAAAGAATAATAAAATAAAATTATTATTTATTTTGATTAAAAAAATAATTAAATATTTTAATTAAAATAGTGAAAAAAAATCTTATAAATAAAAATAAAAAAAACATATATTTTAAAAAAATAAAAAAAATAATAAAATAATATTTACATTAAAAATGCAAGATGAATCAAATCAAAATTTAGATCTTCATTGGAAAAAAGTATTAATAAGAGAAGAATTTTTAAAATTATATTTTGATGCAATGGGAGTATCAAATTTAGTTAATATAAGAAGATTAACAGATTTATATAATTTTGATAAAGTATATACAGATGAACAATTATTATTTGCAATTGTAAAAATAAATGAAGATAGTCAATATTATACTCATTTAAAAAAAAATTATATTGATGTGAAAGAATTATTTAAAGGTTCTGGAATAAAAATTTTACAACCTTTTCATAAAAAAGAAATGGTTATAAAGGAAAAAGAAACTAATTTAGATGATAAAGAAAATCAAATAAATGGAAATGATGAAATAAATGATCCAAATAATATTCTCTTAGAAGAAAAAACAAAAAAAAAGTATATTGAATATAAAATTGAAAATGATTCAGGTATTAATTTCTTAGAACTCGCATTTACTGGTTTTATGAATCAAAAAAATCCTAAATTATTAAATGGACCAATTAAGGATTTTTTAAATAGATTTGATGAGAAATATGATAGTTTAAATGATCAATTAAATTTTGAAGAATTAGCAAAAATTTTAGAAAGTGATAATGAATTAAATAAAAGACATAATAAAATTGTAACTGATATCTTTCAAGATGATTTAGAAACAATTCATTATGATAATAATAGTTTTTATTCAATATTTTTTGGATATGAAGGTCAATTAATTGAATTTATTCCTTCAATTAATATTTTAAGAATAATAGAAAAAGATGGTGTTACTGATACAAATATAGGAGAAAAAATGTATAAATTTATAACAAATATTAATAATACTAATAATAAAAAATATAAAGAATTATTTTATTTTGATGATATTACTTTATTTTGTGAAAATAAAGAAAAATCAAATGAAGATATTATAAGTTCTAGTATGATGGTTTTTTTCATTGTTTTACTTAGTACAATTTTATTTTTAATTAATTTCTTATTTTTTATTCCACAACAAATCTTTTATATTCAAAGGCAAAATTTGTATAATTTATTTAAGTATGATGATTTAGATTTATTATATAGTAAAGCTTTAGTTACTAATTTTATAAAAACAAATTTTTTTGAACAAATATTTAATAAGAATAATACTTATAATTATAATCTATCTAATTCTAAAATTGAACCACCTTTAAATAAACCACCAGAAACAGATCAATATAAATATGTGGTTAATTCAAATATTTTTAGTGGAATAACTTTAAATTTTAAAATAGGAAAAGAAGATCCAAAAGGTAATAAATTATTTCAAACTACAGCAGGATATTTTGGTCAAAAACCAAAAATTGATAAAACCAAATCTCATCCTATACCAAAATCAGAGGACTCATTAGAAAAAGATACATATCAAATATTTTTTGACACACACCTTCACAAAAATGAAAGTAGTTTTGAATCAATAATGAATGAATCATTAACAGAATTATATATTAATATTATGTTATATAATAATGATTATGAAATTGCTTTAATAGAAAGAGTAAAATTTAAATTTGATACAATTGGAAAAATTGAATATTCAAGAAATTTTGAAGGAATAAAAATGTTTTTAAATAAAGGAAAAATTAAAATTGCATTAATAATTTTAAATATTTTTTACTTATTATCAGTAATTTATGATACATTTAGAGTAATAAGATTATTTACAAATCATATAATTAACTTCTTTAAATTAAGAATAAATACATTTGAAGCTTCAGATTTTATTGATATGATAACATCAATTTTAGCAATTGTATCAATTATTTGGTTTTATTGTTCAATATTATTAAGAAAAGATGTATTTCCTATTGTTTGTGAAGAAGAATTAGATTTTGTAAAATGGATAAAAATAGGAAGAGATATTAGAAATTATAGAGTTTACACTTCAATATGTATGTTTCTTTTATTTGTAAAATTACTTATATTTTTCTATAGATCATTTCCAGCTTTAGGAATAGTTTTTGATACTTTTTCAAAAGCATCAATAGAATTATTTTCTTTATTCTTTTTAATATTTGTAATTTTAATAGGATTATTTTTTATGTTTCATGGAGTTTTTGGTGGATATACTCATTCATATTATGAATTAGGACAAGCATTTCTTTCTGTTTATATGTTATTTATGGGTATTTTTTATTATGATTTTGACTTTGAATATATTGGAGAAAGTGCTTTTATAACTCCTTATTTACTTGTTGTTTTTTTCATTGTTTTTAATATTATTTTATGTAATGTTTTCCTTTGTTTAATTATTAGTACTTTTAAAGATATTAAAAATAAGAAACAAATGCTTAATGATGCTGTTTTTATGATGACTATTGAATCTGCTCTTAATTTATATCAAAAATTAAAAAATTTACTTTTGTGTAGAGATCCTGAAGATATAATTAAAGAAGAAGAAAAAAAAAGAAAAGAAAAAGAAGAAAAAGAACAAGGTAAAATTATAGAAAGAGATAAAGAAAAGGAAAAAGAAAAAGATAAAGAAAAAGGAGAAGAAACTGGAGTTGAAATGATGTCAAAAATGGCAAAAAAGAATTATTATAAAATAATAAAATATAATTTATCAAATTTAGATTGTTTAAGTTTTTTTAAAAAAAATTTAACAAATTTAGAAGATTTTGAAAGAAAAAAAGAGAATAATTTTAAAATAATAAGAAAAAATATATTAAAAGATTATGTAGAAGAGTTAAAATTAAATGCATCAAAAGACTTTGATACATTAACAGATGCAATATTATATATAATATTTATAGCAATGTCAATTGCAATGGTTTATACACAATTAAGATTAGATAATAGAGAAAAAATTCAATATTATGCATATTCACATGTTTTAGAAAAATATTTTTCAGACTTTAAAGACGATTTTAAAAATCAAAGTGAAATGAAAGAAATTTTCCCTCAAAAATTTTTTAAAACAATTTATGATTGTGAAAATAATATAACAATAAATAAAGAATTTATTCCAGGATATACTTTCTTTCAAACTGGTAGTCGAGAATATGGAAAAGAACCATATTTTAGAATTACATCAAGATTATATAATTTTATAGAAAATGAACATAATTATGAAAAAAGATTTTATCCATATAGAACAAAAGGAGGATCTGGATTTTTAAAAGATAAAAAATGTCCTTATAATTATGAATTTATTAGTGATATTTCATTAAATAGAGAAAATATAAATTATCATAAAAAAGGGGACAATAATACAATAAATTCATGTAGTGGATATGTTTATTTTATTTTTGATAAATGTCCTTATAATGAAAGTGATTTTAACAATTATAATGATATTATTTCATATTCTAATCTTGGAAGAACTACTCTTGATTTTTTTATTATTAGTCAAAATTATGATTTTATTATTTATTTTGTTATTAATTTATTTTATCATCCTTCTGGTGCTATGAGAAAACAATTATTTGCTAATATTATTCCTGTTAATAGATTTATTACTTATAATGATTTTAATATTACTGTTATTACTATTGTTTGTTATATTTTATTTTTTTATTTCTTTTTTAAAATCTTGTATTCTATTTGGTTATTAATTAGAGAACAAATACTTTCTTCATATTATAATTCAGGAAATTATGAACTTTTTAAAGATTCACCTTTAATTAATAAATTTTATCAGTTTAATGTTAGTAATTATCAAAATGAAAAAGGTTTTTTTTTAATTATTAAAATTATTTTCTTTTCTTTAATTAATTTTATTTGGAAAACACTAATTTTATGTTGGTTTATTATTACATCAATAATAAGATATATCACAGAAGATATGTTTAATTTCTTAGATTTATTTTCTTCTGGAATTTCTTTATCTATGTTTATTTTATGGTTTTATATAATAAAATATACAAATGAATTAGATTTAAATCAAATTTATTCTAAAAAAAATGGAGATGATGACTATAATTTATTTAGAATAAACCATTTATATAAATTATATTCAAGATATATTAATTGGTCTGCAATAAATTTATTTTTTATTTTTGTCAGATTAATTCAATATTTAAAATTTTCAAAATCAATTTATTTAGTTTTTGCAATTTTTGAAAAACAAAAATTAACAATTATTCTATATTTAATATTTTTATTTATAATTAATTTAGGATTTGTCTTCTTTGGTTATGGTTTATTTTCACAAGATTTAAAAACATTTCAAACTATTGGATCAGGTTTATTAGATGTTTTTGTAATTTTAGCAGGTAAAATTAGACCAATTGATGTATCATATATTCAAGATAAGAATTTTAATCCTTTATTTTTATTCTTCTTTACTACAATAAATTATTTAGTTTTATTAAATTTCTTTTATTCTATTTTAATTGAAGGTTATCATGAAGTAAAAAGTAGACAAGTTAAAAATTTAGGAAATGATTCAACTAATTATAATATTTTAGCAACAATTCTTAAAATTTTAAGAGAGAAATTAAAAATTTTTAAAGGAGTTTGTAAAAATTATCAAAAGAAATTATAT
The DNA here is from genome assembly GCA_023807205.1 of Isotricha prostoma. Lineage (NCBI taxonomy): Eukaryota > Ciliophora > Litostomatea > Vestibuliferida > Isotrichidae > Isotricha > Isotricha prostoma. Next base: position 112,436 of record JAJMZS010002945.1, on the reverse strand, counting down.
AAATATATGGATGTATATCAAAAAAATCTTGAAATATATGAAAATGAAATTATTGATTATGGGTCAAAAAAAACAGTGAATAGAAAATTCTTAAATATACTTGAAGAGTTTACGGGAGTAAATGAAATTGAAGATCCTTTAAATAAAGTAAAAAATAAAAGTGATAATAAAGAAAATAATAATTCAGATGATGATAAAAATTTAACAGATCAAATATCAATATATCATAAAATTATAATTTATATTGGAAATTTATTGAATACTGAATTTGATTTTGTTGAAAAGTTAAAGAAAAAAAAAACTAAACATAAAATAGAAAATAAAATAAATAATATTGAAAATGATAATAAAGAAATTGTACCAGAACAGAATAAATTAAAAGACATAAAATGGAAAAGTGGATTTTTAACAACATTTAAGCATAATTTTAAATCAAAAAATAATGCATTTTTCAAACCAAATCTCTTTGATAAATATTATTATTACTTTGATTCAAATATAGATTTATATTACAAAGATAGAAGAGATAAACCAGATACATATAAATTTAATAAAAATAGAATACCAAGATTTAGTAAAGAATGTTTCTTAGATCAATTAGAAAATATAAGACAAAAAGATTTCTTTATGATACCAAGTATATTATCTAAATTTAATAGAAATTTCAATACTACACTTCCTTGTTTATCAATTAACAAATGCTATCTTTCAAATAAATTATGTGAAAAATGTAAAGAAAATCAAGAATTATTTGATAAATTATCAGGAGAAATATATGATTTAGTTATTAAATATTTTTATTTACCTGATGATGAAGATGATCTTGATATTTATCTTGGTTATTATATTCATACTAAAAGAAAATCTAAAAATAATATTGACCTTAATAATTTAGGTAAATTACTTACTGAAGATAAAATTAGAGAATTTTGGAATAAAGTTGTTGAAAAAATTAATCAACCTTTTAAACTTACAGGGTCTAATATTAAAATTAACTCTGAAATTGAAAGAGAAAATAAAAATGAAAATGAAGAAAATAAAAAAGAAAATAAAAAAAATAAAGAAAATAAAAAAGAAAATGAAGAAAATAAAAATGAAAATGAAGAAAATGATAATGAAGAAAATGATAATGAAGAAAATGAAAGTGAAGATAATAAAAAAAAGAATAAAAGAGAATTAATTGTTCCTGTATTAGATTCTGTTAAAGTAAATGAAACTGCATATACATTATATTATAAATATTTAATTTGGTCAACTTTATATTCAATTTTTATAAGTAAAGATAAAAAATTAATTCGAAAAATAAGAGATAATTCAAAATGTTATAAAATAGTTTTAGAATATGAAAAAAATTTAATAATGATAACAACTAAAGGAAAAGAAAAAGAAGAAAATGATGAAATTGATACAAACTCAAATAATATTTCATTATATCTTAGTTTATTTTTTAATTTATATGAATTAAATAAAGAGACTTGGGATAAAGAAATATTAGAATATGATTTACCAAAAAATTCTTCAATAATGTATATTTTACAACATATTTTCCAAAATGAAAAAATAAATGTAAAAGATATATTTTTTGAAAAAGAAAAATTTGAAAAATCAAATTCATTTTATTTTAATAATAAATATCTTTTAAATGAAAATGAAAAAATTAAAGATTATTTACTTGAAGAACCTGATAAATTAACAAATGAAGAAATATTAAAATTTGAAAATTATCCTATTATTTTTCCTAAAATTTGGACTAGATTAAGTAATAAAATAGAATCAAAAGAAAAATTAGATGAATTAAGAAATTTATTTTTAGGATATAATGAATTAGTTGATGAAAGATCAGAAAATAAAATTGATTTTATAGCTGAAATGAAAGAAAAAGATTTTTTAAAAAAATATTTTGAAAAATTAGATGTATTTAAATTTTTAAGTCCTGAAGAAAAAGCAGAAATTACTTTAATGTTTCCTCCTGTTAAAGAATTTGTAAATCAAGCAACTGCACAATTAAAAAAAACAAATAAAGAATCAAATGAAAAAATTCAAAAAATTGAAAAAATAAATAGTTTTCAAGATTTATTAAAATATTTTAGAGATTATAGAGTTAATATTATTGAAAAACATAAAATCTTTTTTACAATTTTTGAACAAACTTTAGGTGATATTAAAACTAAATTATCAAATATTAATCATAAATATGATTATGCATATCATAAATTTTTAAAAAGAGAAAATGACTCTTTAGAACCAATTAATAAAATAATTTTATCTGAATTTTATAATCATTTAATTGAAAAAGAAAGATTTGATTTATTAAAACTTTCATTTAAGACACAATTAAATGTCAAAAAAACAAATAATTTAGAAAATGATCAAAATATTGGAGAACCAATTTTTGAAAGAATTAGTGAAGGAAGAAGTGAAATAATAAAAGATAATGATAATGATAGAAATGGAAAAAATAATATTATGAAAAATCCATTTTTATGGATGCTTTCTTTAAATTCTTATAATTATTTTGATGTTTGTCAAAAAATAAAAGATGATGATGTTAGAGAATTTTATTTAGAATTATATGTTTATATTTATGATGAAGAAGAAGATAAAGAAGATTATTATTTAAAAAGAAAAGTAAAACTTAATTTTATTGAAAAATATGATAAATATATTGAATATTGTAAATTAAGAGAAAATATTGAAAAGAAAATTGAACAATTAAATGGATTAGAAAAAGAATTAGATGAAGGAATTAATTATCTTGAGAAAAGGAAAAAACAATATGATATTTTATTGAAAAATTGGGATGAACAAAAAAATATTTTAGAAGATTGGAAAAATGACAATGAAATTCACACTTAAAATAAATTTAAATTTATTTTTTTAAAAAGATTTTTTTAAAATTAAAAAATTTTCATTAATTTTAATTTATATTAACTCAAGTCTTTATGATATATTAAATTAAATAACAAATAAGAATAAATATTTATCTAATTTTTACTCTTTTTTTTTGATTGAATTTTTTCAATCATTTCATTAATATTATTAAAAACATTAATATCATCTTTAAAATTATTATCTCTTTCCTTTCTATCATGTACAAAATTTTTTAATTTTCCTTTAATATCATTAATATATTCTTTTCTTTCATTTAAATCATTCAAATTATAATCTTTAATAGCAAATTCTTCCCTATATTTCTTTTTGTCATTATTATCATAATCATTATTATTATTATTACTATTACTTTTATTTTCAATATCATAAACTAAAGGTTTAATATTAATTGGCAAAGGTGTGGGTGAATTATTTGAAGGAGGAATTTTATAATTAAAAAATTCATTTTTAAAACTATTAATCTTTTCAACAATATTATTTTTATTTGAAGGAGTATTTAATTTATTTATCATTATCCTATCAGCTGCTAATGGTTTTTTATTTTGAGATCTAATAATATTTTTACTATTAAAAATTATTTCATTTTTATATTCTTTTTTATTAATTATATTATGTGATGGAATATTAATTGATGGTATTGATATTTTATTTTTTGGAAATACTAATCCTTTAAAATTATTATTATTATTTTTTGAACTTTTTGATTTCTTTTTCTTTTTATTTTCTTCATTTTGAAATAAAGATGATAATTTATTTAATGCATCTTGTTTATTTATTGTTTCCTTTTTTCCAAATGTAAAATCAAATATATTATTTAATTCCTCTTCATTAATATTATAATTTGAATTTTCATATAAATAATTTACACAATTTTCTTTATTAATATCTGTTTCTTTACAAGAACCAATATAATCAACTAAATTTTTAATTACAAATTGAGAATTTTTATAATTATCATTTGAATTATCAGTCATTAAATTTAAAACCTATTTTATTATTAAAATATTGACAAAAAAATATAATAGATAATTTAAAATTAAATTAAAAACAAATGTCAATAAATTACTTATATGATTTTGTAATCCATTATCATACATATAAAAATATTGACTTAGTAAATCAAGGAATATATAACATCAAAACAAAAATATTTACAAATTTTAATAATAAAAGATATTATGCAGTACCATATTATTTTACTGAATCAAAAGTTTTAGAAAATATGTCTCAAACAGATGAAGAAACAATAACAGCACATTGTATTATTAATCCTAAAATTCTTGAAAATAATTTTGAATATATTACTAAAAGTTTTATTATAAGATATTCAGATGAAGAAATTGAATTAGATGAATTTTGTTATTTTAGATTAGAAATTCCATCTAATATAAATTTAAATGATATTGAAATAGATATTAGATTTTATATTGAATTTTCTGATTTTAATAATAGTTCTAATGTAAGTAATTTTTTAAAAGGACTTAAATTTAAAAAATTACATTTTGTTAATGTAAATATTATTAATGAAGGAATTTCTAAAAATTTTATTGAAAGTTATACTCCAATTGTTTATTATGATAATTTTTCAAGCTTATTAAATGTTTCTATTCATAGAGTTTTATCTGATTTTAAATTAAGAATTTCTAAAAATTATTTCCCTTTTGCAATTGAATCTCCTAAAGAAAAAAGTGATGACAAAAAAAATGAAAAAGATGAAAAAATTGATTTAAATAATAATAAATTCACTAATTTGATTGATTGTTTTTATGATGAAAATACTGAAATTCCAGCAAATATTCCAAATGATATAATTGATAAATTGTATAATAAATATGTTTTAAATTTAATATCATCATATGTTTATTTAAAAAAGAAATTAAATAAATTAACAAATAAATTAATTGATGAAAATATGAAAGCAGAATTTTCAAATTTAATAAATACACAACCATTATTAATTTTTACAGATGAAAAAGAAGAAAAAATAAAATTAAATAATGAAGAAGATTTAAATGAAATTTTTTCTCAAATACAAAATTTATCAAAAAGAATAAAAGATACTTCAAAAGACTATATTGGTTTTAGAATATTTAAAGAAATAAATTATATTAGTACTCAAATAGGATATATATGGCATAAATATATAGAATTAATAAGAAATTTTCCTCTTTCAGCAAATTTTATTTTTAAATTAGATTTTAAAAAAGAATTAAAAGAAGGTTTATTTAAATTTGTAGAAAAAGCAAAAATAAATATAACAGATACATATAGTTTATTATTCCCAGTTGAAAAAAATTTACAAAATTTAAATATGTCAAATGCAATAGAAAAAAGAGAAAATTTAAAAAAAATATATAAAAGACCAATAATCGAAATTTCAAATTTTAAAATAAATCCTTCAATTTTCCCAATAATATTCGAAGAAACATATACAAAAAATTTAAATCAAAGTACAGATAAAAAATCATTATTAGATACAAATATTTTAATGCAAAGAGATCAAGAACAATTAAAAGATAATTTAGATTTAAAAAACACACAAAGTTTACAAAGTTATAAAAACAATCAAACATTAGGACTTCATTTAATAATATTAGTACATGGATTTGAAGGAAATTCAAATGATATGAGAATAATAAAAAATGAAATCGCTTTAATAAATCCAACAATAGTATTTTTATCATCAATTTCAAATCAAGATGATACAGGAAATGATTTATTTCAAATGGGAAAAAATTTAGCAACAGAAGTTATAAAATATATAAAAGAATGGGATAATGGATTAATATTTAAAAAAATATCATTTATTGGTCATTCAATAGGTGGAGTTATTATAAGAAGTGCATTACCTTATTTAAAAGAATATAAAGAAAAATTATATTTATATATATCATTATCTTCTCCTCATTTAGGTTATGCTTTTTCAGATAGTAAATTAATAAAAACTGGAATGTGGTTTTTAAAAAGATGGAAAGGTTCAAAAAGTTTAGAACAATTATTACAAAATGATAATGAAAATTTACAAGAAACTTGTTTATATAAAATTTCAGAATTTGAAGGTTTAAATTGGTTTAATTATGTTTATTTATTATCTAGTCATCAAGATAATTATTCACCTTATGAAAGTTCTAGAATTGAAATAAGTAATAATTCAAATCAAAAAGATATTAAAACTGAAAATTATAGAAATATGGCTTTTAATATTTTATCTAAAATTACTAATAATACTTTAAAAAGAGTTGATGTTAATTTTGTTATTCAAGAAAAAAATTTTGATACTTTTATTGGGAGAACTGCTCATATTCTATTTTTGGAAAATATTGATTTTATGAAAACATTTTTTCATAATATTGAAAATATTTTAAAATAAAATTTATTTTTTTTATTATTTATTTTTATATAAAATATATAATTATTTAATAATAATATCTTTTATATGATAGTTGATTAAAAAATTTATAATAATAGTTATTTATATCAATAATATTTTTTAAATTTATTGAAAAAAAATAATATTTTTTTTTATTTATTATTTATCAATAAAAAAAAGAGGATTTTTTTATTAATGTAATATATTTTTATCCCAAATAATTTAAAAAAATAAATCTGTAATGGCAAAAAATTTAGAAGATTTAATTAAAGATAAAAAAATTACTCAAAAAATTTCAAATTACCTTTCAACAAATGACATAATGAATTTAAATCAATGTTCAAAATCAGTATATTATAATATAAAAAATCAAAATATTTTCTTACATAAAATAATTCAAAACTCTGAAAAACCGTAATCTAATAAATATTAATTTACTTTATATAGTTTGACAGAAATAATATTCAAAAAACAAAATTTTTTTGAACAAAATAATGAAAATGTAATAAAAGAAATAACAGATAAACTTGATTTAATTTATAAAAATTTTTACATAGATAATAAAAGACTTATAATGATATATGTATGCATTTTTATATTAATGGAAATTGATATTCAAAGTCTATTAATAGCAATGAGTTGTACAAATGCTTTTAAAAAACAATCAAAAAAAACACTTGTTTGGATTTTATCAATTCCTTCTTTAATAACTTGTATTTTATCTATTGCTATATTAATTATTTATAAATATAGAAAAAAACATATTAAAAAATTATTCATTCATATATTAAATCAAAGTAAACCAAATTTAAAATATGCTACTGATGAAAATATTCATGCTTTTACTAAAAAATTAAAATTAAGAATGAAATATTATAAACATAATATATTTGAAATTGGTTTAGAAGGAACTATTTTATTTTTATTACCAATTTTTCTTAAAATTGTTGTTTTTCAAAAGACAAAATTTGAAATCATGTTTTCTATTTCTTCATCTCTTTTTTATGGTGTTACAATTTGTCATAGTTTTTATATTTTAATAAAAACAAAAATAAAAAAAAGATGTAAAAGAAAAACAAAAAAACTAAATTATTATATTCAAAAATACCCTTTAATTGATAAACTTAGAGAAATAAAAATAAAAAGTGAAAAAAATAGAAGTTTATATTCAAATTTATGTATGAATATTACATTCTTTTTGAATAAATTTTTTTTTGGATTTTTATTTATTATTTTTTTTAAGCAAATAGGAGAAAAATTAGATGATCCAAAAAATGGAAGTTCTTGGCTAATTTTATTTATTCCTTGTTATATACTTTTTATTCCAGTTATTTGTTTTGCAATATTACATACTATATCATTATATCCTATTTTTAAAGGAAAAATTTGGTTAATTATATTAACAATATTTCCTTGTATTTTTGCATTTATTGCAAATTCATTTTTAATGCCTTTGGAATTTGAAAAAAGAATTGAAGTTTCTCCTTATATTATTCCTATTTTATTTTTTTCTGCTTCTCTTTTTTTTGGATTACATTTAAAAATTATTTATTCAAAAATAAAAGATTAGATTTTTTATTTTTTAAAAATATGATTATTAGTTTTTAATTTAAAATATATAATTATATAATTGCTTTTTTTGTTTATATTTTAGAATTAAATGAAAATATTCTTTTTAATGTAGTTTTTCTTCTAAGTGGATTTCTTTTTGAATCTAATGAAGAAGATTCTTTTGCCAATTCATTTAATATTATTAACCCTTTTCTTATTTTTTCCATATTATTTTTTGATTCTTCTTTTAAAATAAGATTTTCTTGAATAGATTTATTATTATCTTCTTTTTTATTTTTATGATAAAAATATAAATTTTTATTATCTATTGTTTTAAACACATTATCTGGATTTATTCTTTTTTTTAATTGTTTTAAACGCCTAATTTTCATTTTTAAATTATTAAAGTCTATTTGATTTAATGATAAATCATTTAATGGTGATAAATATTCTATATTATTTATTGAATGTTTTGTTAAAATATTTTTTGTACTATTTGATTTATAATTGAAATTATATTTATATTTATATTTATTTCTTTTTTCAATTTCCATCTCTTTTTCTTTATCTTTTTCCAAAGAAAAATTTAATTTATTTAATAAAATATTTTTATTATCTTCTACAATAATTTCATTTTCAGAATTATTAATTGATTTTAATTTAGGTAAACTTAAATATAAATTTTTTTTTTCATCATATTTTAATTTAGCTTTTTTTAATTGATTTCTTGATTGATTATAATTTTGTATATTTTTTTGATTTAATAGAAAAACCATTTTGTTAGCATATGATTTATTCATTTTACTCTAAAAATAATAAATAAATAATACATTGACTAGTTTATTAATAATATTAATTTGATGTATTTTAAGATTTTTTTTATTTGCATTTTTATTTTTCATTTCTTCAATTTCTTTTCTTGATAATGTACTATAAAAATATTCACTTACTAAGCAATTATTCTTCAATAAATTTAAATAAAATATACATTTTTATTTTGTTTGAATAAGTTTTTATGATCTTTTATATCTAAATAATTCTCTGTAGAATCGTTGTACATTTTAATTTAAATTTTTTATTAAAAAAATAAAAATTTAACTAAATAATTTTAATTAAATACCCAAATTTTTATAGATTCATCAAATGAATAAGATGCAATTAATCCATTTTTTAATTGTTGAAATCCTATAATATAATTATCATGTGCATTCTCTATATATTGTAAAAATTTGTAATCATTTTTATTATCATAAAGAATAATATTTGTATTAACACCAACTAAAATTATTCCTTTATCATCAATTGAAATTATTCCTAAACTAATATAATTACATTTTATTTTATTTATTATTTTTTTTTCTGAGATTGAAATAATATTTAATAATAAATTTTGTTCTTCTTGAACAATTATTTTATCATTATCAATTTTACATAATGCATTCCATGCACCACACCAAGTTTCTTTTATTTCAAATATTAATTCAAAATTATTTAAATTATAAAATCTTGTTCCATTTAATCCTGAAGATATAAAAATATTATTTTCTTTGATTAATAAAATAGAACAAACACTTTTTAAATGATTTAAAATTAAATTTAATTGATAATTATTATTATTAATGTTTTCTTCCCATAATTTCACTGTATTATCATTTGAACATGAAATAATATTTTCATTAAAATAGATAACTTTATTTATTTGACTTATATGAGCATTTAATATTATTTTGTTTAATTTGAATTTTTCTTCTTCTTTAATCCAAGTTTTAATACATTTATCACATGAACATGTAACAAAATTATTTTCATCTTTAATATTTACATAATTTATTTTATCATTATGGGAATTTTGAATATTTTGTAATATATTAAAATTATTATTGTATATAGTAATTACTTTGTTCGTTGAAACTGATATGATATTCCCTGAAGGGAAAATTGACATTGATGTTATTATATTATTTGTTGAATTGTTTTGTTTAATTTCCTTAATAAATGATAATTTCTTATTAGTATTCTTTTTTTCAAGCATAATAATATATTTAAATTTTTTTTTTGTGTGTTTATTTTTTTAAAAAATCATAAATAAAAATTTTATCAATTATTAATTATAATTTTTTAATTTATAATTTTTTAAATCCTAAATAAATTATTTGGAATATTCAGGATATATTTAATATAAACAATATTTATTTAAAAAATTATAAATTATTGAATATACACAAATTATAAAATATTATTTTAAATAATTTTATAAATACCAAGAGAGAATAAATTTTAATAAAAGTAATTCATATATTCTTTTCATTAAACATTGATATGAATCAAAAATTAATTGATAAAAAATAAAAAATTTAAACCTTATTATTTTATTATGATTTTATATTTTTAATATTGTTTTTTATTATTCTATTTTAGGTTATGAAATCCTTTATTAAATAGAATTATAATTAATTTTATAAATTAAATTTAAGTAATACAAAAATAATGACAGAAAATGCAGAATATACTTCAAATAATTCAAATACTGAAGAAGATTTAAAATCAGGCTCAATAAGAAATTTAAAAACAAATTCAAAAAATTTAAATCAAACAAATAATATACAAAAAATAAATACCAAGTTTACTCAAATGACATTAGATTCAATTAATAGAACTGAAAGTAAAGAAAATAAAGAAGAAAAAAAAAGAAAATTGGATATTTTTATTTTAACCCTTATAAATAAAAAAATAAATTTTTGGAATAATTTATTTTTATTATTATGTATGTTTTTTTTTTCAATTTCAGTTTTTATGCAATTTGAAATTGAGAAGCGTTATAAAATAAAGAAAAGACTAAAAACAACATTTGGTTTTAAAGAGTTAAAAAATAAAGATTATTTATTTATTTCAAATATAACAAATTATTATTTACAAATACAAAAAAATATAACTCAAAACTTAATAAATAATAATTATTGGTTATTAGGTAATAAATATCAATTAGTAAGTAATTACAGAATAACACAAAGGAAAATGAAATTAGTTTTAAAATATCCAATTAATCCTTTAATTAATAATAAATTAAATGAATTAAAATGGTCTTTAAAAACAATTAATGCTAATTCAAAATTTAATAAAAATAATGAAAATAATACAAATTTTTCAAATGATTTCATTTTTGATAAAGAAAATTCATATTTAAAATTAGGAGGATTTGTTTTAAATTATACAGTAAATAATACTAGTGATGAATTAGAAAAAAATTTAAAAAATTTCATTAATTCAAATACTGCTGCTGTTATTGGAGATTTTACAGTATATAATTTTGAAAGAAAATGTTTTTGTTCAATTATTATTATTAATCAAATTTATGATATTGGTATTTCTACTATTAATATAAAAATATATATTAATAATAGAAAATTATATAAAAATAGAGGGTTTGAAGTTAGATTATTTTTTGAACTTTTATTTGTTGTTTCTTATATATTTTATGTTTTTTTTTATTTTAGAAAAATAAATTTGGTAGTAAAAACTAAAATAGAAAAAATAAAAATAAAACAAGAAAGAAAATTGGAGGATAAAAAAAATATTATGAAAGGAGAAAGTTCTTTATTATTACAACCAGTAATAAAAGGCTTTAGAAACATAATAAAAAAATCAAAAATAGTTAAAAAAAAAAAAAACCTTTCAAAATTATTATACCAAAGAAACTAACAATTCTTTATCAAATATATACCAATAATATTTTCTTTATAATACAATTATTAACAATAATTCTACAATTTCTAGCAATTATATTTTGGATTTAATTAAAATGAAAAAGTTATATAAAAAACTTGATGAATCAGAAAAAGATTCAATAATAATATCAAATGAATCTCAAAATAAATTAATTAAAGCAGGAAAAATTTTAAGTATATATAAAGATTTAGTAATATTAATTATATTTTTCTTATTTTTAAATCTAATACAATTATATAGTAAAATATCACTTCGTGGAAAAATGTTTATAAAAGCCATAAAATACGCATTTGGTGATATATTTTCATTTTTTATTTTTTTAATAGTAATTTTATTAGGTTTTTCAACTTTTTCTTGGTTATTTTATGGAAGAAGAATAATAGAATTTTTTAGTTTAAATGAGTCATTTCAACAAAATTTCGCTTTTGGTTTAGGAATAATTAACTCTGATATTTTTTATAGAATGTATAATGAATGGGGTGAAATGACAATATGTTATTTTATTATTCTTATTGTTATTGTTAGATTTATTATAATTAAAATTATTTTGGCTATTTTAATTCATAATTATGGAATTTCAAATAATGAATATTTAAAAATAATTTCTTTTAAAGATTTAGAAAATATAAACTTAAATGAAATTAAACAGAGACCTATTACAAAATTTATTTATTGGTATGTTCAAATTATTAATACATGTGTTAACATCATTACTTGTAAAAAAAAAGAAGTAGTAAAAACTAATGATGAAAATAATAATAATAATTATAATTTATATTACTATTATGATAATGATGATAGTGAATTTAAATGTGATTTTTCAAGAAATTTAATAATAAATTATTTATGTCCAGAAATAATCATAAATATTGAAAGAAAAAAAAAAATTAGAAAAAAAAAAATAGAAAAAAAACAATTAATCAGTTCAAATTTAGTAAAATTTGAAGAACTAAGAGATTTTAACAAAGAAGAAAGTGATAAAAATTACTTAAAAAAAATAACTCAATTAAAAAATTTTGATAAATATGATTTAGAATATCAAGAAGATTATGAATTTACAAAGAGAAATATATTATTTGACTCAGAAAAAGACAGAGAAAAAATAAAATATTATTATGAAAATAAATATAGAAGATTTTTTTTTAAAGCACTTTTTTATTTATGTTTTACAATAGTAATCATAATAATTTATTTAATTAATATTTTATCTCCTTGGAAATTTCGCATTCTTCATGCAATTGGGACTGCATTTAATTCTACAAATGAAGATTTATTTACAAAATATAATTTTGATTATATTAAAAATAAAAATATTCTCTCTTGGAATATTAGTAAATCTATTAAACAAATTAATTCTATTGAAAATATTAGAAATTTTATTTTTGATGAAATTCCAAGTTTATTTGAAGAAAATCTTACTCCTGATAATGATTTGAGATTTGCATTCCTTAAATATAATTATTTAATTGGAAATAAAGTATTAGTTACTTTGAGAAGAGAAAAAAAATCCAAAAGAGAAAATGATATTCATAAAAATGTATCAATTAGAGAAGAAGAAAATTTATATATTAATTTAATACAATTTGAAGATAAAGATTATTTTAATATTTCTGATAATGGAAATGTATATTTTCAATGGAATAAATATAAAACATATAAAAAAAATGGAGGATATAATTTTGAATTAGATATTACTAAAAATTATTCAGATAATTTTAAAAAAGGATTAATTAATGAATATTCTTATATTATTATTGTAGAATTTTTTTTACAAAATTTTGAATATGAAGTAATACAACATATTTCTGCAATTTTAACTTATGATTATGGAGATTTTTATAAATCATCTTTTAATGCAAAATTATTAAGATATAAAACCAAATTAACACATTTAGATATAATTAAATTAGTTTTTGAAATGATTTTTATATTTTTATTTATTGGTATTATCTTATTTTTTATAAAAATAATTAAAGAAGATAATTTATCATATAATAAATGGTATAGGGATATAATAAAACCTTTAAATATAAAAATTAAAGATATTAGATATAGAATTGAACCAGAATTTATAAGAAAATTTCAAATTATTTTTGGAATACAACAATTTTTTGAAATTATTATAATAGGGCTTTCCATTGCTTTCATTTATGCATTTATTAAAATTAACATTAAAGAAAATGATTTAAAAAAAATCATTACAAATAAAAAATTTGATAAAATATATGAAATAAGAGATATTTTATATGAAGGTGAATCAATGAAAGAAATTATTGAAATTTGTGGTATTATTATTATATTTTTATCTTGTATTAAAATGTTTTCTTTAATTAATTTAGGGAAATTTTTCTCTATTGTTATTAAAACTTTTGAAAATTCAAAAGGCCATTTTTTTGTATTTATTATACTTATTATATCTGTTCATCCTTCATTTGTTTTTTATTCTACTTTAGCTTTTGGTGAAAATGATAAAAATTATTATCAAATACAAAAAAGTATTAAAAGTTGTTTATTTGCTTTTTTTGGTTATATTGATTATAAACAATTATATCAAAATGATGAAATATATGGTCCATTATTTTTCTTTATTTATTTAATATTTATTAATTTAATACTATTAAGTTTATTTCTTACAATTTTATATAAAAGTTATATTTTAGTTAAAAATGAAATTGTAGGAAGAAATGAAGTTTGGAATCCAATAAATGTATTTTGTATTTGTAGAAAAAGAAAATTAAAATTAACTACACAAAATTCAATAAAAAATGAATTTGAGATTTCTCAACAAGGAAAAAAATTTAAATCAAATATTTTAATTTATAAAAAACATTTTAATTATGATGATTTTATAAGAAATGAAAAAGAACAATATAATAAAATAAATGATAAAATAATGAAAATAAAAAATAAAAGAAAAGATGCAAGATTAGCATATGATTCAAAAAAAATAGGTAAAGAATTTATATTTGAAGATAATCTTTATCAAAATATTGAAAAAAAACATTTAAGAGCTTTTTTAATTAAAGATTATTTTAATATGTTAAATATATCTGAAGAATTAGAAAATGATATTATTCAAATTAATAACGCAATTGAACATTTAAAAATACATGAAAAATATATGAATTATGAAAAATTAATTCAAGACATTAAACAGAAAAATATTGAAGTTAGGAAGGAAATTAAGGAATTAGATATTAATTTTGTTAAAATATTTAATGATTTAAAAGAAATTAATGGAAATGATTTTGAAAGTAATAATGCTGAATTTAAGAATTTTAATTCAATTAAAAGTATGATTGAAAATGAAGATATTTTTGGTAATAATATGTTTAATGAAAATGAATAATGAATGAGAAGAAAAAAAATAAAATTGTGGTAATAATATTTATAATTATCTAGAAAGTAATGAGTATCTTTTTAATTTTATTTAAATTATTTTTAATTTAATATTATTTTTTGTGGTAAATTATTAAAAATTTTTAATACAATTTATTTTTATAAATTGAAAAAATTAATTGATTGTTTTTCTATATCAAATTTTAATATTATTTTTAATTGAATTATGTTTAAATATTATGAATAAAAGAAAATTAAAATTTTAAGGAAAACAAATGCTAAAAATTATTAAAAAAAAAAAAAAAGTTTTTAAAATAAATAATAAAAAAGTAGTAAAAAATGGAAAAAATTTCAATTAAAAGAATTAATACAGTTTGGATTAAAACAAAATTTGAAAAAAGTTTTTAAAAATACTTACCAAAAATGTTTAAAAATTTTTGAATAAAAGAAAATTAAAAGTTTAAAAAATTTAAAAAATACTGCGAAAAATATTTAAATCAAAGTTAATAAAAGTTTCAAAAAGACATTATATTAAAAAAATAAAAATAAAATATTTTATTATATTTTTTAAATCTATTAACAAAAAACATTTTAAAAAATGGCAAAAAATTTGAAATAAAATATTAATAAAGCTTAGGAATAAATTATATGAGAATATGAATAAAATATATTTTTGATATTTTGTAAATAAAAAAAATGTGATGTTTAATCAAAAACATGAAATATTTAATTTTTGATGAAAATCTTTTGTTAAATTTATAATATTTAAATTATATTTCTTTTAGTTACAGATTTTTTAAAATATGTTTATTTAGTTTTTGTCTTTTTAGTTTAAAGAATATAATTTTTGATTTATTACTCCTTTAATGTTGATTTATTAGTTAAAATAATAATTAACTTTAAAACTATTTGATTTTAGTCGTGTTCATTGAAAGAAAATATTTTTTATTTATTAATATTAAATTATTTTTATCCATATTTTCAATGTTTTATTTTTTTATTTTATCTTTTTAATTTGATTAATTTTGTAACTAAATATTTTAATGTATTAATATTATTTTATTATTATATATTAATACCGAATATTAGTTAATTATTAAAATTAAATTTTAATCAATTAATTATTTATTTTTTCTTATTTAAGAAAAAAAATAATTAAAGCAAAATAAACTACTATATGAACTTTGTAAAAGAAGATAATTCACTGAAGGAGAAATTTACTCAAATTTTAAGAAAAAGAAATTTACAATATAAAAACCATATAGAAATAAAGAATACATATTTTGAAAGATGGTTGAAGAATATAAATTACTATAATGAAGCTAGATTAACCTTAATGACAGAAACTAAAAAAATTTTAGTCATAAAGAATGATTTTAATAAAAATAAACAAGAACCAAAAAAGGAAAAATTATTATCTTTAATAAGTAAAATCTCAAATATTAACTTTTTAAATAAACAAATTTTCAGATATTTCTTCTATAAATGGAAAAATGAAAAAAACGAAATTGTTTTAACTGAAAATAGTGAAATGAAAATAAACAAAATAAAAGATAATGAAAAAGAAAATTGTGTTGGAAATATAAAATGTAATGAATTAATTAAAATAGGAAATTATGATGAAAAGGAATTTTATCAAAATTCAATTTTATTAAATAGTGAAATTAAAAATGGAGAAAGTTTAACAAAAAATGAAATATATTTAAATACTAATTTTAACCAAATTAATCCAGAAATTCAATGTGAAAATAATAAATCAAATGAAGATGAAGATAAGAAAAAAAGGGAAGAAAAACTTATTCAATTCATTAAAAATAGAATTCAAGCATATAAAAGTATAAAATCTATTTTTAAAAAATATTGGGATAAATGGAATGAAAAAGAAGAAAAAATAACAAAATTAAAAATAAAGTATAAAAAACAATATAAAAAAATATTACAAATTGGGAAAAGAAATTATAAATATATTTTGAAAGAAATTGAAAAAAATCCAAATGATATTTTAAAAAAGAAAAGAATAGCATTATTTTTGTTAAAGAATTATTTTGAAAATATAGATTCTAAAAAAGGACTTTTAAAAAAAATATTTTATAAATGGTTTGGAAAACCTAAATATAATAAATTAAAATTACAAAAAAAAAGAACATTAAAAAGATTTTTAATAATAAGACAAGTTGAAGAAGAAAATGATTATGAAAATGAAATGGTTATATTAAGAAATAATATATTAAGATATTTTATTGAAAAAAATGAAGATATAAATAATATTAAATTAGTCAAGAATGTTTTATTAACTTGGAAAAATAATGCAAAATCAATTAAAGAAAAAAGTATCAATTGCTTAAAAAAATATTTGTTAATTCTGATTCAAAAAAATAATGATTTAGTTGAAAAATATTACATAAAATGGATAGAAACTATTAATAAATTAATTAAAAATGAAATTTCAAAGAAACAAATATTAATTTTACATTCAATAATAAGTAATATTAATAATAAAATAAAGGATAATTTTAAAAAAGATTTCTTAAAATGGAAAATAATTGTTCAATCTCTTCTTCATATTGATAAATTAAAAGAAAATAGGAAAAATATTTTAATTATAAATTTAAGTAAAAAGGAAAATAAAGTAAAAGAAATAAAAAAATGTTATTTGAAAAAATGGAATAAAATAATAATAAAAATATTTGAAGATGAAAAAAAAGAAAAAATAAATAGTCAAAGAAAAAATTATTTAATAAACTTTCTTTCAAAATTAGAAGAAAGAAATAATGTAAAAAAACAGCTTTATTTATTACAATGGAATAATATTATTGAATTAATAAAACAAAAATTAAAACATAATAGAATGAATTCATTATCTAAATTACTTAAAATTAAAATGAATAAAATACAAATAATTTTTAATAATTTTTTGAATCAATGGAAAGAAAATTTGGTTAAAATAAAAGAAGAAGAATTAAAAAAACAAATAAATAAATATCTTCAAATTTTAATTTCAAATAAAGAGAATAAAATTAAACATTTTCTTTTTCAAAAAATTTTAATTTTAAAATCTATTATTGATAAACAGAAAGAAAATGAATTTATACAAGAACAAAAAAATATATATCTTAAAAAAATCACTTTATTGAAAGAAAATAAATCTAAGAATTTAATTAATAAAACAATTAAATTATGGAATTTAAAAACAAATAAATTAAAAGAAAATGATTTAAAACTCAATGAATTAAATAATAAAAAAAATCAAGTGTTAAAAAGTTTTTTATCAAAACAAATTCTTCAAATTAATGAAAAAGAAAAAGATTATTTTAAAAAAATAAAAACAATAATATTTAAAACAAAATTACAAGACTTCATAGAATTGAAAAATAAAAAAATACATGCTTTATTAAATTTAAAAGATATAATCTATAAAAAAAATCAAATTACTCTTAAAAAATTTTTTGACATATGGAAAAATTTTATAAATATAATTAAAAATCAAGAAATAAAAAACCAAAAAGAATCTTGTCTAGACATTATAAAATATAAAACAAATCAAATACTCAAAAAATATTTAAAAAAATGGGAATTCATAACTAAACAAATCAATGAAAAATTGCAAAAAAAAATAATAATAGTAAAAACTAAAAAGTCAATAAGTTATAAAACAATAAATTCAAATTTAAAAAGTTATTTTGATATATGGAGAGAACAAATAAATTCAATTCCTTTTAAAATAATAAATTTCAAAAACTTTAATTCAAAAAAAACAAACAAAGAAATAAATAATATAAAAAGTAAATCAATATCACCAACTAAATTTAAAAAAGAAGAAAATGATTTGAATAAAACATTAATAAATAAAGATATAATTCCGAAAAAAAATGAAATAAATAATTCAAAAAAACAAAATTATATACCTAAACCAAAAGCAAAAAAATATTTTATTAAAAAAAATATTCATAATTCTTCTTCTAAAATTGTAAATAGAGTTAATTCAGTTCAAATAAAAGAAAGAGAAAAAAAAGATAATTCAATTAATTTTTCATCATTTATTAATAATTGTCCCAATAAGAAATATAGAAATAATTCTTCATATTTAAATGAAATTGAAATAAAAAATAATACTGTTATTGAAAGTTATAATAATAAAAATATTGGAAATAATATAAAAAATAAAAACTTAAAATATAGAAATGTTGAATATTTCAAATTAAATAATGAACCAGAAGAAAAAGGGATTGAAGATAAAATATATTTAAATAAAACTCAAGTTATTTCATCTAAATATAAAGATTTATTTGAAACTAAAACAAACTCAACTCATAAAAGTATTATTAAAAAGGAATTAATTGGAAAATGTAAAAATGATATAATTAATTCAAAATTAGTATATCATAATAATGTAAATAATAAAAATTTAAAAAAAGAAAAAAATAAAAAAGCAAATGGAGATTTATATGATAAAATTGTTGAACTTTCAAATGATAATTCAAAATTGCTTTATAAAAATTTAAAATTATTAAATGATAATGAAACAATATTTAACGGATATTTAAATAATTTATATTATCAAAATAAATATTTAGCAACTCATAGAATAATAATGATTTATAACATATTACATAGTAAAAAAATTTCAAATATAAAATTGTGTTTAAGAAAATGGAAAAATATATGTAATATTAAAATAAATAATATATTTTGTAATTTAATGAAAAGGAATAAATATTGTAATCATTGTGGTTTTTTTAATTTATTTGATTGTTCTAAATATTCTTTTAAAGACAAATCTTATGATTGTAAATGGAAAAAGATTTATAGATTATTGAGGAATATTATTTATTTTTATAATGATTTAAAAAAAATTAATCCAAAAAAATATTATTTTCAAATCTGGAAATTTTCTAATTGATTTGATAGAAATTGATTTAAAATAAATAATTAATAATTTAATTATTTTTAAATTGAATATATAAAATTTTAATATATTATAAAATTTAATTAATTATTTTACTTTATTTAGAATATTTATTTTAAAGTTATCATTATTTTTATATCTAATATTAATTATATATATTATATTTTTTATATTATTTTATAATTTTTTTATTTCTATTATTATTATTTTTTTAAAAATATTATTTAATAATTAAATAAATTAAAAATAATAATAACAGTTTAACTTATATATAATTATTTTTATTATCCATCACTTAAAAATTATATTCTTATTTATTATATTACTTTTTTAATAATTTTATTTATAATAATTATTTTTATATATTACAAATTTATTTATCACTAATTTCAAAAAAATTGAATTTCTTTAAAAAAATTATTATAAAATTTAAATTAAATTAAAAAAAGAATGAATAATCTTGAGGAAGAAAAACAAAAAAATTATAATTATTATTCATTAGAAAATAATTTGAATGAGAAAAAAAGAATAATTTTTTTCATTCAAGGTGAAATTTACAAAATAGATGATAATAGTATAGTAATAATATTAAACCCTTTATTAAATAACATAAAAAAAAGTTATGAACCAAAAAATAAATATTATATATTACCAAAATATATAGATAAAAAAAATTTTAAAACATTTTTGGATTTAATAAAATATTTTAATGATGATATAAATGAAGAAAAAAATTTTGAATTGAATATTGATTTCAATTCTCTTAGAATAGTATTTAATATAAGTCTTTTTTTTCAATATATACAAATTATTGAAACACTTGTTAAAAATTATATTATTCCACAAATTAACAGAGATAATTGTATAATTATAATCAAAAATTATATTGAATTAGTATATAATAAACAAGTAAAAAATATTTTTTCAGATTTAATTGAAAAATGCTTTTTATATATAAATAAACATATTTCATATTTTATTTCAAAAAAGAAAAATGAATTATTAGAATTATCACAAGAGACAATTGATGAAATTATTGATAGATATTTTAAAAATTGTTATTCACCATTAAATATTGAAGAAAATAAATTAATTTTTTGGTTATTATTGAATAATAGAAAAATTAATAATGATTTATTTGAATTATTAGAAGATGAGAGAAAAAATGCAATAATGAATTTTGAATCATTACATTCTTCAAACAATAATTTTGAAACTTATTTAATATGGGATATTCATTGTGAAAATTTAAATCAACCTATTTTAGAAAATGAAGAAAGAATAATTGAAGGAATAAAAGTGAAATTAATTAGTTATTTTGATAATAACAATGATATTTTTAATTTGGCAATGGAAGTTATAAATGATGATGAAAATGTTTATGATAGTATTGAAAAAAAACCAAGTTATTTAATAGAAAAAAATTCTATAATAAGTTTAATTTCAGTTTGTGAAATTAAAGAAATTAATTTTAAATCAAAAATGAATTTTAATTGTATTTTTACTTCTTCAAAAACAAAATATTTATTATTTAAATTACATAATTTTAGAGATAATTTAAAAAATATTATTAATGAAAATAGTAATGTTAAATTTACTTTACATATTTATTTATCTAGAAATTATATTTTCCCTTCAATATTATATGAAATATTAAAAAATTTTAAAGATTATTATTCATTAAATTCAATTTGTAATTTACCAAGATCTGCTTTAAATTTAATATTTAAAAATGATATCTTAAAAGTAGAATCAGAAGAGCAAAAATTAATTTGTATATTAAATTGGTTAAATGGAAAAAATTCTCAAAGAAAAGAAAATTCATTAGATTTATTTGATAATATAGATTGGAGAAAAATAAATACTGATAATTTAATTGATTTTTTAATCAATCAAGGTAAATTAATTTTATTATCTGAAGATTTAAAAAAACAAATTTTTCAAGAATTTCAAAGAAGATTTCAAGAAGAATATCGTTTATATAATATGTCTTTAAATGAATCTTCAATATCAAATTCATCTTTTTTAATCTCTCAAAATATTAAAAAAGTAAATGAAAATTTTGATAATAATTCATATATCAATTTTACCTTTAATTTTCTTAATAAAATAGTATCTTATTTATCACAAAGAGATATTCATAATACAGAATCAGAAAAGAAAACTACACAATCAAATTTAGCAACAAATGATTATACAAAAGAAAATAAATTAACAAATCAATCACAAAATATTTCTAAAAATAAAATACCATATACACAAAATTCTTTCATTTAGAAGAGAAAATAATAAATATAATTTTTTAGTAAAAAAAGTAAGTAATTCATTTAAAACAAGTAAAATATTAAGTGCTAGAAATTTAAAAGAATTTCCTCCATCAAATAAATCAAAAACAAAATATACAATTACAAATACAAATAATAGTATGTTATCAAATAATAATACTTCAACAATTTCATATAAGAATAGTAATACTAGTATTGTTTCAAATACAAAAATTGAAAAAAATATAATTAATAAAGTATTAAATAAAGAAATAAGGTCAAATACTCCAACATGTATAATATACGATAAAAATTCAAATAACATAAATAATATAAATAAACAAAGGGAAGTTAAAACATTTTCAATTAATAATAAAAATAAAACAAAAAATTTAATTGGAAAATCTCATTCAAAAAGTATGGATAAAACAAATAGTATTATAAATAAAGATAATATTAATTATACATTACCAAAATATAATATTTCTTTATATCCAAAAAATATTCATAGTATTAATATGACTAGTGAAAGTAATTTAACATTATGTACTAAAAGTCCAAAAAATGTAAATTTATATTCTTTACAAAATAAAGATACAAATAGAGAAAATTATCAATCAATTCCTTATCAAAAAACATCTAATTATTATAAAATGAAATTAAATCAAGAATCAAATAATAATAATTTTAATATTAGACGAATAAATAAAAATAGTGCTTCTCATTTACGTTCAAGAAGTAACCATTAAAATATAAAAAAAAATATTTTTTTTCATTTATAAAAAAATATAATTAAAAAATAAGCAAATTATATACTTCATATAATATAAAAAAAAATTATTTTTTTTTTCATAGAATAAAACTTTTTCAAAAATAGAACATTCCAAAAAATCAAAATAATATAAAACTTCCGAAAAAAAATTAATACATAAAATAAAAATACATGTCAAGTAATTGGTTTAAAATAAAAGAACAAGGAAACTCAGAATTTAAAATTGGACATTACATAACAGCAATAGATTATTATACAAGAGCAATGGAATTAAATCCAAACGAGCCAACCTTATATTCAAATAGAGCAACATGTTATAAATTATTAGGAAAATACAGAGAATCACTTAATGATTATAAAAAAGCAATTCAATTTAATCCAAAAAATACAAAAAATTTAAAAAAATTAGCAAGTGTATATGTTTTATTAGGAAATTTTGGTGAAGCTCAAATTATTCTTCAAAAATGTGTTAATTTAGAACCAAATGATTCATCAAATTTAACTGAATTAAATAAAGTTAAAAAATTAATATCAAATTATGAAAATATACATGAGAAAATGAAAGATAAAAGATGGGAAGATGTTGAAACTTTATCTAATCAATTAATTACAGATGCTCCTGCTTTTGGTACACTTAAACAAATTTATATTGAATCACTTCTTGAAAATTGTAAATTTAAAGAAGCAATTAATTTTATTAATTCAAAAGTAACTTCTGATGAAAAAAATAAAGATCATGAATTTTTATATCTTTTATCAAAAGCATATTATTATAAAGGTGATTATCAAGATGCAAAAAGAACAATGAATAATTTAATGAGTATAGCAATGGAAGAAGAAAAATATACAAAATTATTAAAAAATATAAATGGAATAGAATCAGCTAAAAAAAAAGCAAATTCCTTATTTAAAGATGGTAAATTAGATGAAGCAATAACAGAATATACAAAATTATTAGAATATGATCCAGAGAATAAAAATTTCCAAAGTATAATATTAACAAATCGTGCATTATGTTACAGAAAACAAAATAAATTAATGGAAGCATTAAAAGACGTAGATGAAGCATTAAAATTAAATCCATTATACGTAACAGGATACATTAGAAGAGGTCATGTATATAAAGATTTAAAAATGTATGATGATGCAGTACACGATTTTCAAAAAGTAAAAGAATTAGATCCATCAAATCGTGATGCAGATGCATTAATAAAAGAAGCATCATCATTAAATGATCAAGCACGTAATCGTGATTATTATAAGATATTAGGAATAGATAGAAATGCAACACCAGAACAAATAAAAAAAGCATATCGTAAAATGGCATTAAAATGGCATCCTGATAGAAATTCTGAAAGTGAACAAAGTAAAAAAGTAGCTCAAAGAAAATTTGAAGATATTGGTGATGCTTATGCTGTATTAAGTGATCCTAAGAAAAAACAAATGTTTGATATGGGTGTTGATCCATTAAATCCACAAAATGCTTCTGGAGCTAATGGACCTGATTTTGGTGGTCCTGGAATGAATGTTCATTTCCAAGGTGATCCTAATGAAATATTTAAAATGTTCTTTGGTGGAAATGGTACTCAAGGTAATACTCAAACTTTCTTTACTACTAGTTCTGATGGAAATTTTGGAGATTTTGATGATTTCTTTGGAAAAGGAAGTGGAGGCTTTAGCCAATTCTTTACTAATATGGGAGGTAATATGGGAAATATGGGAGGTAATTTTCAAGGTGAAGGTAGTCCTTTTAATATGTTTTTTAAACAGAAAGGAGGAAGTAAAAAAAAGAAGTAAATGTGTTCGTGTGATTGTTTTTTAAAAAAATAAATTTTGTTTTTGTTTAATATTGTATTATATATTTTATATAATTAATTATTTATTTTAATAATATTTATTTTTATTTAATAATCTTTATTTTTTTTTTTCATTGTTAATGTCTTTTAAGTGATGAATTTATTTGCTTTTTTTTATTTCATTGATTGAAATATTTATTTTTAATTTATGAATTTTAATTATTTAATGAGTAATTAGAATGCTCAATTATAAAAATATAATTAACAAAGAAAGCAATAATATAAACAAAAAAAATAAGGAATGAATGGAATAAAATAAATTTATTAAATTAAAAAAAATGAAAATAAATGATAAAATATAAATACTATAGATTATCAATAAAAATGTTAAAAATATTATTTAAAATATAAAACTGATGAATAAGAAGAAATATATAAAAATTTAATGTTATAGAGATGAAATCAAGAAAAATAATTGTCAAAATCATATAATTTTAGGTTCTATTAAAATAGAATACTTAAAAATAATTAAAATATGAAAATGATAATAAAATTATTTAAATAAAGCAAAAATTGTATTATTCACTATAAGTAATATTCAAGCTAAAGAGATTAATACAATTTAATGAAATTTGCTGATAAAAATGAAGAAAAAACATTAGAAAAATTTACTCTATGAAATTAAGAAATAATTAAAAAAGGAGTGTAATTAGATAATAAAGAAAATAAAATTAGAAATGAGGAACTAAAAATAAAAAAAATTAAATAATATGCCAAAATTAATTTATAATAATAAAATTAATAATAAAATAAAAAAATTTAATCAGTCATCATTATAAGCCAAAATATAAATTATAATTTATAGAAGAAAATCATATTAAGAAATAAAGTAAAAAAGATATTATATCATATTTTTTAAAAATTCAATCTTTTAAATACCAAAAAAAAAGTATTTCAATAACTTAAATATAAATAATGATATAAATTATTTAATAACAGAAGAAAAAAAATAATATAAATTCATTTTTTTATTATTTTTTTATATGATATACTTATATACTCCATCATCTTTAATTATTGATTTTAGATTAGTCTTCTTTATACATAATAACTTATTTAATTTATTAAAATATTTTTTTTTCTTAAAAAGATATATCCTTGTTTATACATAATATTATTTCAAAAAAAATTTAAAATAGGAAATAAATTTAATTATATATGTCATTTCTGAAAAAAGAGATTTAAAATTTAAAACCCAAAATAATCATTTCATAAAAAGAAAAAAGTATATTTAATATATTAAAACTATAAAATTTATCTTTATAAATTTTCATTTTTAACTTCAAACACCCATATTAAAATCTCTATAAAAACGAGAATGAAAAAAAAATTTCAATTAAAAAAAATAAAAAATGGAAACAGGAGAAATAATAGAAGAATTTCAAAATAAAAATGTTGCTCATAATTTAATTCTTCGTAAATTAGATTATAATGATATAAATAAAGGATTTTTTGAATTATTAAGTCAATTAACTTCAGCAGAAAAACCAACAGAAGAACAATTTAAAGAAAGAGTAAATTTATTAAAAAGAAGAAACGTCGAACAAATTTTTGTAATTGAATCAAAAGCAGATGGTAAAATAATAGGAACAATTACAGTTTTTGTAGAAGTTAAATTTATTCATGGATTAAATCAAGTTGGTCATATTGAAGATTTTGTTGTTGATAAAGATTATAGAGGATTTAAATTAGGAAGAAAATTAATGGATACTGCTAAAAATTATTGTAATCAAAATAATTGTTATAAAATTATTCTTGATTGTGAGAAAAGTTAATTCCTTTTTATGAAAGGTTTGGATTTAAAAGAAAAGCTAATAGTATGCAACTTTATTATATCTAAATGTATATAATTTCGCTTTTTATAGAGCTATTATTAGATTTAATTATTTTTTTGGGGTTATATTTAATCCCCAAAAAATCGTTTTTGAATATTATTATTATTTCTTATTATTCTTTTTTTTTATTTTCTTTATTATATAAACAAAAACAAAAACATATTTTAAATTTTTTTTCATTTTTTATGTTTTATAAATATATATATTGAATTTAATTAATAATAAAAAAATTATAATATGAGCAATATATTCAGTTTAAATTAATTTATAAGAGGAATGGAATGAATAAATTAAAATAAACTTTTATTTATTAGATATATATTTATAGAGATTTTTTAAAAAGAAATATTTTTTCAGAAATTTAAAATTTAAAATTTGGCTTTAACAAATAATTTAAAGATAATTAACTTTTTATGATGATAAAAAAATCAATTAAAAGATTTATAATATAAATTATAAAATGTTTATGAAACTTATATTGTTAAATATAATTTTAGGAAATAGAAAAAAATAATAATTTAGAAAAAAAAATATAAAAATTTTTGGAAAAGAAAAGATAAGGGATTATTGATAACATTTAAGGAAAAACATTTTGAAATTGAAATAAGAGATAATCAATAAAATAATTTATAAAAAATTAGGGTTTATTAAATAAAGAAAATATAAAAATTGAAACATTCAAAATAAATTAAATGAGATTATATTTTAAATTGATTCTTATATTTTTTATTTTAATTAAAAATTAAATTTTTTTTTATCCTAATACACCTAAAATATGGCAGATAAAGTTCAATTAACTTTAGAAAGTTTGGTTCAAGACTTAGATGAGTTAGTTAAAAAAGGTATTTTTCAAAAAAAAGATGTTAAAAAAATATTAAAAAAAAGAAGACAACATGAATATTCTTTTGAAAAAACTGATGTTTCACCATCTGATTTTTTTAAAGCAATTAAATATGAAAAAATTTTGAATTTAAGAATGAAACAAATTAAAAAAAATTTAAATCTAGAAAATAAAGTTGATTATTATGATTTTCATTTTATTAGAAGAATAATAGTACTTTTTAAAAAATGTTTAATTAAATTTGGAAATAATGAAAAAATTTGGATGGAATATTTTAATTTTTTAATAAATAATAAATGTATAAATATATTAAATAAAGAAATTGGAAAATGTTTAATACAACATCCAACTAATATTAATTTTTGGAAAATTGCAGTTTATAATGAATTTGAAAATAATTTAAATAATTTAAGGGCAAGAAAATTAATGCAAGGATGTATTAGAATGAATAATAAAGATATAAATGCTTATTTAGAATATTTTACTTTTGAAATTAAATTTGCAGAAAAAATTTCTGAAAGAAAAAATATTATTAAGGGAAATAATAATGAAAATAATAAGTTAAAAATTGTTCAAGATATTATTAAAAATGATAATAATGAAGAAAAAAAATTAAATACAATTGATGATATAATTGATAAAGATTATAATGAAAATAATAATTTAATTAATGAAAATAAAGATGAAATTGCTAATTTAGTTATTCCTGATTTAATTATAAAAAATGCTTTTGAAAATCTTAAACTTAAAAATAAAGAAGATATCATAAATTTTTATTTATCTTTTCTTGAAAGATTAGAAAAATATGCAATAAGTCCTTATTTAAATCCAAAAATTTTAGAAGAAAAAATAATAAATGAAATTAATAAAATTGAATCAATAGATATTGATATATTAATTAAAATAATTGAAATAAAATTAAGTAAATATTTATATAATAAAAATAAATCTGAATTTGGAAATGAAACTTGTAATGAGTTCTTAAAATTAATACATTTAAAAGAAAATGAAAAATATAAAAATTATATTATATATAAATTATTAGTTTTTATATCTGAAAAAATACCCAACGATGAAACTATTTTAAACTTAATTTTAATTAAGATTAAAAATGAAATTGATATTAAATCATTGAAAGATAATTATAATAAAAATAATAATTTGGAATTATTAGTACTTATTTCTTCAAATTCAATTTATTATGAAAATTTAATTGATATTGATAAAATTTTAAAATATACAATGGAAATTTTAGAAAAAATAATATCCAAAACTGAAGAACAATATTTAAAAAAAATTTTTGAAATATTAATTAACATAAAAAACTCAGAAAAAAAATTATTAGAAAATATTACAAATATTAAAATAAATTATAATGATACACAAGAAAATAATAAATTTATTATTTCATATATTAAAGAAGTAATAAGATTAATTTCAAGTGAAATTACATATTATTTAAAACCAGAATTATCATTACAATATTTTCAATTAATTGAAAAACAAATTTTGAATTTAAAAAATTATACATTTGAAATTGTAAAAGAATTATATAAAAGTATATTATCAATTATAATTGATAAATGTATTCAAATTGGAGAATCTGAGAATGAAAATGGAGAGAATTATTATAAAGAAATAAAGGAATATATTAAAAATAAAATGGAAAAAAAATTAATTGGTTTTTTATCTATTAAAAAAGAAATAATCAATTCAAAACATTTATCAGAAAAAGAACAAAATTTAATAAATTGGATAAAATAAATATATTATAAAATAAATTAAAATAAAGTATTTTTCCTTATTTGAATATAAATTATTTTAAAAAAGATATTAAGAAATCAAATAATATTAACTTAAATAATTTAATAATATTAAATCAGAAATTATAAAAATTCCCCATAATTAAGTAAGATAGGGATAACTGAAATATATCATCACATTGTTGCTACTTTAAAAAAAAATAAAAATTAATAACAACCAAAAAATAAATAATTTAAGGTTTATATAAAATAAAAAAAATAAATAAAAAAAA
Organism: Isotricha prostoma; assembly: GCA_023807205.1. Lineage (NCBI taxonomy): Eukaryota > Ciliophora > Litostomatea > Vestibuliferida > Isotrichidae > Isotricha > Isotricha prostoma. The sequence continues at coordinate 83,049 of JAJMZS010002945.1, read as the reverse complement.
AAAACTCAAAAAAAAAAAAATAAAAAAAAATATTATTCTAATAAATTCCCTTTTAAAAAAATGTCAAATCTCTCTCTTAAACGAATTCAAAAAGAATACCAGAAAATGATAAAAGATCCTTCACCATCATATTATGCAGCTCCAATAAAAGATGATATGTTTTGTTGGCATTTTACAATAAAAGGTCCAAAAGAAACAGAATTTGAAGGAGGAATATATCACGGAGTAATAAAATTACCAATGACATATCCAAACAGTCCACCAAGTGTAATGTTTTTAACACCAAGTGGAAGATTTGAAACAAATAAAGATGTTTGTTTATCAATGACACAATATCATAAAGAAGAATGGCAAGCTGCTTGGACAAGTATAATTATAAATATATTTTAATAAATTATTTTTTTATAGTTGCTAGTATGCTTGAAGCTATTATTGCTTTTATGCCTATTCAAGAAGATCATCAAGCTATTGGTGCTTTAAATTATCCTATTGAAACAAGGAAAAAATTCGCTCTTGCTAGTAAAGATTATAAATGTGATGTCTGTGGTCCTATTAAAAATATTGTTGAGAATAATTTTAAAAAAGATATTAATGATAATAGTAAAAATAATAATAATTTAAAGAGTGATAATGATAGTGATAAAAAAAATGAAAAGGAAAATATTGTTGAAAAAGTTGTTTTGTTAGATGATAAAATTAAAAGTGATTTTAATATTGAAAATTCTGATAATAAATTTGAAAATGAAAATAAAGAATTTTTAGATAATAAAAATAAAAATGAGGAAAAAAATAATGATATGGATTTTGTAAAAGTTAAAGATAGTAAAATTGATGATAATGTTAATTTGAAAAAAAATAAAAGTGAAAATATTAATTTTTCTGAAGAATTTAAAAAATTAAGGCAATCTCAATATGAAAATATATTAAAAAAACCTAAATCTGATAATATAGACAATAAAAATGAAAAAGAAAAAGAAGATAATAAATTTTTAAAAATAGAAAAAAAAGAATCTAAAGAAAATATATTAAATGAAATAAATGAAGAAGAAAATATAAATGATAATTTAATTGAATCGGAATTTAATGATGAAGTTGACTTTAATCTTGTACAAAATACTATTAAATTTCATGGAAATAAATCAAATGAAGAAATTGAAAATGAACTAAAAAATAATTTTCAAAATAAATCTTTGTTAAATCAATTATTATTTAATAAGAATATTAAAGAACAAATTCCTTTAAATAAAAATATTGTTGAAGATGATGATAATATAAATGATAATGAATTTACAAAGAAAATAAAACATTTAACTTATGAAAAAAAAGTTTTGGAAAAATTTTTAAAAAAGAAAATTTCTTTTGTTAAATATTGTTCAAGAAAAACATATGAAAAAGAAAGAGATAAAGAAATAAGAAATTTTACAATAGTAATGGGAATTTTAATTCTTTTAGTTTTTTTCATTTATTTTATTTTCCATAAAATATTCTAATTTCAAAAAATATATCATTAAAAATAATTAAATAAATAATTATATTATTTCTTTTTATACAAAAATGAAAAAATATATAAGATTTTAAATCAAAATTCTACATTTATCATTCGAAAAATTTTTTAACTATTAAATTTTTTGAGATTATAATATTTATACTAATTTTTCAAATATAAGTTACTCTATTTATACTTTAACAAAATAAAAAATAACATTAAAATTCTTGATAAAAATTACTACTATAATCAAAATTCGTACTGTCAGTATGATTCATATGAACAGCCTAAATAATAAAAAAAAAAAATTATATAAAAAAATATACATTTAAATATTCAACAATATTAAGTTGATATGATTTTACAATTGTTCCATTACTTATTTTATGTGTTTCATAAAAATTTTTTGGTATAAATGGTGCCTTTACATTAAATTCACTTAATTGTTTCTATAAAAATTAAAAAAAAATAAAATTTACAAAATCAAAATTTTCAAAAAATTCATGTTCTTTTAATAAATCAAAACTACAAACTCTTTGAACCATATTTTTAGATAAAATTAATTGTAAAAAAGCTCCAAAACTAGGATATTTTTCAATATGTGGAATTTCTAAATTTTTATTTAAAATTTCATCATAAACATTACAAATTTCTTTACATTGTTGTCCAAAAGGAAAAAAACCAAAAAAAACTTCAAACAAAGTAACACCAACAGACCAAAAATCAGCAGAAAATGAATAACCATTTCCCATAATAATTTCAGGAGCTAAATAAAAAGGTGTTCCACAAATAGTTTTTGTTATATTATTATCAGTTAAATTTTTTGCCATACCAAAATCAATTAATTTTAAAAATCCATTTTTATCTATCATTATATTATCTGGTTTTATATCTCTATGTAATATTTTTTTCACATGAATATAATCTAATATTTGTAAAAGAATTGCTCCATAAAATTGTATATGTTCTATTGTTTTATCTTTTACTACTTCCATAAATTTTCTTAATGATATTCCATCTATGAATTCTAATAAGAAAAAAATATATTTTTTGTCTTTGAATGTTTTTACTAATCTAATTAAAAATGGATTATCTAATTTTGTCATTATCATTTTTTCATTTAAATAATATTCCATTAATTTTTGATTATTATTTAATGATGCTAAAGTTGTATATTTTAAAGCATATAAATACTTTTTATTATGTATTAAATATACATTTCCAAATCTTCCTTTTCCTAAACTTTGAATATAATATAAATTTTTTAATGTAATATTTACATCTTGTAATGAAATATTTTTTTTTAATTTTTTTTTAACATCCATATCAAATAATACAAATGCACCACTATCAATTACATATAATTCAGTCTCACCAACAGAAATTGCTGTAAATGAAGAAATATCACAATTTAATTCAGGTAAAGAACCAAAAATTCCTTTTTTATCTATTTCTCTTACAATTTTATTATCATTATAAATATATACACATCCTTCTTTTAAAATATAAAATTTTCTACAAAATTCACCTTCTTTTACTATAATATCTTTATCATGATAATATTCAATTTTTAATAATTTTGATAATTCTAAATATTGTGATTCATGTAAATTTGAAAAAATATTTATTTGTTTTAATGTTGAAACTGCTTTTAATAAATTTATATTATTTGGACTTGGACTTTGTTTAATTATATTATCCCAAGAAGCTTCTAATATTAATGCATCATCATCACCACATATAATATTACATTCTAAATTTTTTTTTGAATCAATAATATCATCTCCATAAATATCACCTTCATTACAAACTATATTTTGATCACTTTCTTTTAATAATTTTCCACATATTACTAAACATATTTTTTTATTTAAATTTATATTTTGTGAAAAAACTACTCTTTTACTTGGATATAATTTTAAATAAAATATATTAAAAAAATCTGGATTATTAAAATATATTTCAAATAATTTTTCTGATTTTTTTATAATATCCTTAAATAATATTTTTATTATTTCATTAATATCAACATTAACTTTTTGTAAAATAGATTCATATGTTAATTTATATAATATTGTATTTTCTTCACATTTATAAGTTGATTCACTTTTATTTTTTGTAAACATTAATAATTTATCACCAAAATAATTTCCTTTAGTTAAATAAGTAATATTATTTTTATTATATATTTTAGAAACTTTACCATCTAAAATAAAATAAATACTATCACAACTTTCACCAGAATTAATAATAACTTTTCCTTTATTAAAACTAATAAATTCAATTAATTGACACATTTTTTTAATTTTTCCCTTTTCAACATATTTAAAAGGTAATATTTGAGAAATTAAAGTAAATTTTAATTTTTCAATTTTTAAATTATGATAAACTTTTGCACTTTTATAAAAATCTCCAGTAATACATAATAAAGTAGTAACTTCTTTAGTTTCAGCATTAAAATTTCTTATTTGTTTTTCTTCATTAAATGCTTCTTCGCCAAAATAATCTCCAACTGATAACATTTTTTTATCTTCTAAATTGTCATTTGTTAATTCAACAGAACCAGAAAAAATAATATAAAAAATTTTTGCTTCTGAATTTTTAAAATAAATGTTAAAATTTGATAAAACTGTACAACTAAAAAATCCTTTTAATAATTCATAATTTGAATCATCATCAAATTCTTTATTAAAATCATAATCTTTTAAACAATTTAAAATAAAAGTTTCTTGTTCATTTGTTATGTTTTCTTCTATTTTTTGATTTTCTAAATCTTCTGTTTTTTTTAATAAATATTTTGTAGTTTCTCTTCTAAATAAATTATGATTTTTTTCTTTTTCCTTTTTTTTTATAAATAATTCAGGTAATAATGTAGATAAATTTGGTGTTTTATTATAAACTGTTTTTATTTTCTGAAATTTTTCTTTTGTTTTAAGTGGTGTAAATTCATTTTGTTCTTTTTGTACTTTCACATCAACATAAAATGCGTTTAGTTTTGAACAACAAACTCCCATTTAATTATTTTTTGAAAAATTGTTAAATATTATTTTTTTTATTTTTATTCTTTCTTCATAACAAATTCAAAAGAAGATAAATTTTCTTTATGATTAATTGTTAGTTTTTATTTAATTTTGAATATAAAAATATATTAAATATAAAAATATATTAAATATATTGTATTATAAATAAATAGTTTGAAATTTAAAAAAAAACATTCCATTTTCAAAAAACTAAACAATAATTTTAATATATTATAAATAATATAATTGCAAAATTTTTATTTTGTAATAATTTTTAAATTAGGTTTTTCAATTTTATATCTTTCTAGTATTTTCTTTTCTTCTAAAGTAAATTCTTTTGTAGGATGTGTATCATGATTATAAGGAATATATTCTAAACAATCAACACCATTTTTTTCCAAAAAGAAATTTAAAATAATTTTAGGTTTTAAATCATGATTATAAGATAAACTATAATATTTAATAATTTTATTTTCTTTAATTGCATCTAAAATTATATTATAATTATCCATATTTAAATTCATTTGAGCTAAATGAATTTCATTTATTGATTTATTATTTTTTATTACTTTACCAATTTCTTCTAAACTTTTATTTCCTCCCATATCATTAAAAGAAATATTAAATATTTTTAATTTTTTATTTTGACAAATTGGTTCACAAATATTTTTAAAATCTCCTATATTTAATTTACAAGAAGCAACATTTAAATTTTCTAAAGTTTTATTTTCTTTAATTAAATTACCAATAAATTGACCACATCCTGTTAATTCCATATAAGAAAAATCTAATAATAAAATATTAGGATGATTTAATAAACTTTCACATACATATTTTACTCCTTCTGCTTTAAATTGAACTACTGCATTTCTTTGAAGATATAATCTTTGTAATGTTTTATTTATTTTTAAAAAATTTTGTAAACTTTTCATTCCTTCAACAGTTAAAAAATTTTCTGATAAATCTAATAATCTTATTCTTTTATCTTTTATTGATTCTGTTATTCTTTCTAATTCTAAATCATTTAATGATGATGATCTTAAATCTAATATTCTTATATTGTAATTTTTATTTAATAAACTTTCTATATTTTTCCATCCTTCAAAATCTGAGTTTATGAAATTGTTATTAAATCCAAATTTTTGTAAACTTTTATATTTTTCTAAATTTTTAATTAATAATGCAAAAACATACATATCTGGAAATTTGGAGTTTTGAATTATTATTTTTTTTATTTTATTATTTTCTGTTCCATTTTCTTCATTTTCAAAATTACTATCAATAGAAACATTAACTGAATTATTAACTTTTGTATTTAATTTTTCAAAATTTTGAAATAAATATTTAAATATTTCTTTTAATATATTTTCTGTAATAGTTTGTTCAATTATTAATTCATCTTCATTATCAGAACTATTATCACTTAAACTTATATTGTCTTTTGTGATATTTGGATTTTGACTTCTTTCATATTGTTCTTTTATTTTTTCTAAATTTAAAATACCTTTTGGAAAAGTATTTAAATTATCAATTCCTTGTCTTATAACTTCTTTTGATAAATTATTATTTATTGCTTCATCTATTAAAACTATGATTGTTTTTGCTAAAAAAGGGTTATTAATAGGATAAATATTTGATAAACTAGTATAGGATTTATAAATAGGATTTTTTCCTAAGTATAAATAAAATAATGAATTATTAAAAGTAGTTTCATTTGATATTATATTTGAAATATTATTATTAGTACAATCTCTAATATCATCTAATAAAGATGTTTTTTGTTGTTTTTCTATTTTTTCTGAAGTTATTAATTGAAATTGGTAACTAAAATTTGAATTTGTTTGTTTTATTGTATATAATTCTATGGTATAAAATATTGAAACTTCATTTACTTGAACTGCACCACAACATCCCATTTTTTATTTAAATTATAGTAAATTAAATTTAAGGATAGTCATATAATTTTTAGTTTAAACATATAATATAATATTAAAAAAATTATAATATTAGAAATTATTCCTTAAAAAATATTTTATTAATTTAAATTTTTAATGAATGAAAGAATATTTTAAAGTCTCATTCTAAAAATTATAAAAAAATATTTAATGTTTTATACCAAAATTATTTTTAAAGTTAAGAATAAATAATTTTCTTTAAAAAAAATTTTTTATTTATATTATTCATTATTTATTTAATTCATAAAATATTAATATAAAATAACTTATCATATCAAAAAAATTTAAAAAAATGACAGAAGAATTAGAATATATGCTAAACAAAAATGATTTTTATTTAAAGGAAAAAGGATTATTAGACAATAATTGGAATTTAACTTTAAATAAAAATAATAGTCCATTCAATGAATTGAGAGAAAAAAATAAAAATGATAATATCCAATTTAAATCAGGAAATGATTTTTTCAAAAATACAGCAACATCATTAAAATCAAATCCAAATTTTATTGATACTAATTTTGGAAAAACAAATTTTATTTATTATGGAAATCCTAAAGAGATTAATTATAAATATACAATGAAAAAAGAAGATATTATAAAATTAATAGAAAAAGAATTAAATCCTTATTTAGAAAATGCAAAAAATCAAATTCAAATAAATAAAACAAATTTTGATCAAGAATTACTATTAGCAAAAGAAAATAATCAAAAAATAAATGAAATATCAAATTCAATATCTAATTTCAGAACAAATTTAGCTAAAATTGAAAATGATATTAAATTTATAACAAATCAACAAATGAATGAAGAATTAACTTTCAAAAATGATATTAAAATTAATAAAAGTAAAAATAATGAAACAAATATAAAATTAAATGAAATTGATGGTAAAGTTTATCATTTACAAAATAAAATAAAAGAAGTTGTTGATAATCAAAGAAATATTATGGAGTCAATTCAAAATAATAATAAAGTTATTGCTGATGAAAGTCAAAAAAATTGTAATTTTTTAATTGAACAAATGGAATTATCATTAAAAGATAATCATGTAAATAATACTCAAAAGTTAAAAATATTAGAAGAAGAAAATGATAAAAAATTTAAAAATTATTCATTTGAACTTGAAAAATTAAAAAATGTTGTTCAAAATATTCAAGATTTTTATAATAGTAATAGTCAGAATGAATTACTTGAAAAAATTTCTAATAATTTTAATAATGTGAATCAAAGATTTGAAGATAATGATAAAAAATATAATTTATATAATAATAATATAAATAATATTAATAATAAAATATCAATAAATGAACAATTAAATAATGATCTAAAAAATAAGATTGAAAATATTTTACAAAATAATCAGAATATTTCCGAAAAGATTAATCAAGAAGAAAAAATATTAAATGAATTAAATTTAAAAATTGAAAATTTACAAGATAATAAAATTAATGTAAAAAATTCAAATATACAAAATATTAAAAATGAAGAAAATATAATTAATCAAAAATTAGAATTTTTAAATAAAAAATCAGAAGAAAATTCAAATTTAATAAAGAAGATAACTGATAATTTGGATAATATTAATAATCAAATTAATTCAATAGATGACACAAATAATTTAAGACCAAAATCATTACATAACAGTGGAATATCTGATGACAAAATTAATGAATTAATTGATAATAAAATCAAAAATTATTTCCAACAATTAGAAAAAAATTGTAATTTATATTATGATCAATTAAATAATCAAAATGGAAATGTTGAAAAAATAATTCAAGAATTAATTAAAAATATGGAAGAAATAAAAAGTTCAATAAATGAATTAAAAAATTATGAAAATGACATTGAAAATAATTTTGAAGAAATAGATAAAGGATTTGATAAAATTGCTGAAGTTATCGACAAAATTCCTATTATTGAAAAAAATATTTCCGAACTTCAACAAATTTCTGGTATATTAACAAATCAAAATCAAGAATTAAATCAATATGTTAATAATAATTTTGGTAGTTTAAATCTATGGCAACAAGAATTAGTGAATAATGTAAATATAAGCGTAAATAGTTTAAGAAACCAAATTCATGAAGGAATTAATAATAATAATAATAATAATCAAAATAATAATAATAATTTTAATAATAATAATAATTTTAATAATAATAATAATTTTAATAATAATAATAATAATTTTTTTAATAATATTAATAATAATAATATTAATAATAATAATGATAATAATGAAAATCCAAATATTGAAAGAATTTCCAATCAATTATTTGATATTGATGTCAATGAAATAGAGCAGTAAATAATAATTTTTCTTTAATTTTTTTATTCTTTAAATTAATAAAACTATATTTATTAAATTTAATATACTAATATAAAATAAGTAAACGTTTTTTTATTTACAATAAAGAATATTTTGTATATTTTATTAGTAACTATATTTATTATCCATTATTATTTACTTTCAGTTAAATTCTTATTTATTTCTTCTAGATAAACTTTCATTAAATTTTTTTTATTATTCTCAGCAGATAAATTTAATTTTTCTTCATTATTAGAATAAGTATTTTTTTTCTTATTTTTTCTTTTATGTGGAATGTCAACATTTTCAATTAAAGAAATATCAGTATTAAGATAATTATCATTAAAATTTGGTTTAATATTTCTTTGTGAGAAAGATTGATAAATAGAAGATTTAGTTCTTAATTCGATAACTGTTTTATATAAAGCCATATTTTCACTATTTTCTATTATTAATTTATTTTTCATTTCAAATAATTCCTTTTTTAATTGATTGATTTTTTCATTTAATTTTTTTATATATTTATTTATTATTATAAGTAATTTTACCGCATTTTTATTTTGACATAAATTTTCTAAATTATCATTATCAATTTTTGGAATGTTAATAATTTCATCAAAGACAAAAGTTGAATTATCATTAGTATCTAAAGATAAATCTTCATTAAGACTATTTTTATTATAAATATTATTATTTTTATTAATTGATACTTTTTGGTATTTATATAACTCAGATTTTAATTCATCAATTTTATTTTCATATTTATCAATCATTCCTGAAGCTTCTCTTATTTTATTTAATGCATTTTCATATGCTTTTTTATATAACATTAAATCATCTTGAATTAAATTTACACTAATAGAAGGATCAATTATATAAATTTCATTTGGTGGAAGAGAATTTATTACTTTTTCTTCACTATCTTCTTCATTTTCTTCTTCATTTCCTTCTTCATCTTCATTTTTTATATCAATTGCATCTTTTTCTCTCATTTTGTATAATTGTTTATTTAATGACATTATTATATTTTCCTTTTTTTGATTTTCATTTTCTAATATAAAAATTTTATCATTTAATTCATTTGTACTTACTCTATATTCTTCTATATCTGAATTTATTATTTTTTCATATGATGATACTTTTAAACGTAAATTAGAATTTTCTTTGTTTAATTGTTCTATTCTTTGAGTTAAAATATTTATTTCTTTTTTTAAACTTAAAATTAATTCTTTTGATTTTTCATCATTAGATAAGTTGGGATTAAATAATTTATCAATTATTTCTTTATTAACGATAATATTAGCTCTTAAATCATTTACTTCTAATTGAAGACTATTTTTTTCTTCTTCTATTCTATTACATTCATCTGCATATTTATTTATCAATTTTAATGCAACTTTTCTATCATACCTTTTCATTTATTAAAAATGTTTTTTAACTTAATTTTTTTTACAAAAAATTTTATTTATATTGAGGAAAAAGTATTATAAAAAAATGTGAAATAAAGACAAAATAAATATCAAAAAAATTAGAATAAAAACTTATTATATTTCCAATCTATATTTCATTTGTAATATTAAAATATGAAAAATATTTCTATAAAATAATTAAATAACTGATTTATTCAAATGAATAAAAATAAAAAAAAAATATAATGTATTTTAACTTATTGTTTGCAATAAAAAATAAATATTTTTTTAAAAAAGAATTTTTTAAAATAAATTAAAATAATAAAGTCTTTCATTAAATTGATGGGTAATAATGTTGACAAAAACAACACAAACATATCAAACTCACCAAAAAAAATAATAAAAGCTCAACTTCCTCCAATAAAAGGAGTAGAGCATAGAAAGAGTCAATATTACAATCATAATCAATTTCATCCTCGTCCATCAGTGATTAATATTCCAAATAGAAAAGGAGAAAAGAAAAAAAGAATAATAATAACAGCAAAAGATGTAAAAATGTCAAATACAGAATATGATGTATTAGAAATAGTAAAAAAAAACAATCATGAAGATTTAGATCATTCGTTAATTGAAAAATGCATATTAAATCATTTTTTTATGAGAAATTTAGAAAAAGAAGCAAGAAATGAAATAATAAAAGAAATGACTTTATGTAGAGTTAAACCAAAAGATATTGTTTTTAAACAAGGTTCAATAGGAAATTTTTTTTATATTATTAAAGAAGGTGATCTTGATTTAATTATTGATAATAAAAAAGTAAAAACGTTATCAAAAGGTAATTCATTTGGTGAACTTGCTTTAATAAATGGTGCTTCGAGAAGTGGAACAGTTAAATCAATTAATGGAAGTTTACTTTGGTGTATGGAAAGAAAAAATTTTAGAAAAATTATTGATCATATTAATTCACAGAATTATATGGAAAATATAAAATTTATTAATGATATTAATTTTTTTTCTGGATTAAGTAATAATTTAAAAACTTTACTTTCAAAAAATATTATTAAAGTTTATTTTGAACCTAAAGATGTTATTGTTAAAGAAGGTGATTTGGCAAGTTGTTTATATATTATTAAAGAAGGTGAAGTTGAATGTGTTATGAATGGGAAATTAATTAGAACGTTAAAATCAAAAGATTATTTTGGAGAAAAAAGTATTTTATTAGAAAGTAAAAGAACAATGGATGTTATTGCTAAAACAAAAACTATTTGTTATGGTATTACTGTTGATTATTTAAAACATATGGTTGGTGATAAAATTAATGATGTTTTATTATTTAATTTTTTAGAAATTGCTTTTGAAAAATCTGATTTTTTTCATAAAGTAAATCCTAAATTATTTCAAAAATATATTTATAATTTTTCACTTAAAGATTATATTAAAGGAGAAATTGTTGTTCCATCAGGACATAATATTGGAAGTACTTTTATTATTGTTATTGAAGGTTCTGTTAGTCAAAAAGGAAAAGAAAAAGAAGAATATAAAAGAGGACAAATTATCTTTGAGAAAGAATTAATTTCTTTTGATAGTTCAAAAAAAAAAACAAGATTACAATATGATTTAGTTGCTGATCCTGATTGTTTAATTATGTCATGTAATACTACTCAATTAATAAATTTAATAGGATGTCCATTTAAAGATATGTTTATACAATCAAATGTATTACAATCACTTTCAAATATACCGTTATTTAGAACAATTCCACAAGAAAAATTAAATTATTTATCAAAAGTTATTAAAATAGAAAAATATCAAGATAAAACTTTTATAATTAAACAAGATGATATAGGAGATATATTTTATATAATAAAATCAGGTAAAGTTGATATTTATAAAGATAATAAATATATTAGAACAGTAAATGAAAATGGTTCATTTGGTTTTAAAGCATTATTCAATAAAGAAGTAAGAACTGCTAGTGCAATATCAAATGGTAAAGTAGAATGTTATGCTTTAAGTGGTGAAGACTTTAAGAAAATTTTAGAAGAAACACTTCGTCAATATTTAGAAAAAAAAATGATGTTAGAAGATGATGAAATTTCCCTTCAAGATTTAGATTTTATAAAAGAATTAGGAGTAGGTTCCTTTGGTAATGTAAGTTTAGTAAAATCACATAAAAATAATTATTTATATGCAATAAAAGCAATGAATAGAGTTCAAATAGATTTAGAAAAACTTCATAAAAATATAGAATTAGAACGTTCAATAATGTTAAAAGTAGATCATCCTTTCATAACTAAATTAGTTAAAACAATGAAAAATGATGGATATATTTTTTTCTTAATGGAATTTAATTACGGTAAAGAATTATGGGATGTAATACGTGACATAGGATTATTAAATAAACAACAAACTCAATTTTATGCAGCATCAACAATGATAGCAGTTGATTATCTTCATCAAAGACATTATGTTCATAGAGATATTAAACCAGAAAATATTATGGTATTAGAAAATGGTTATATTAAAGTAATTGATTTTGGAACTTGTAAAGAAATATTAGAAAAAACTAATACAATTATTGGTACTCCTCATTATATGGCTCCTGAAGTTATTTTAGGTGAAGGTTATACTTTTCAAGTTGATTTTTGGAGTATTGGAATTATGATGTATGAATTTATGTGTGGAGGAGTACCTTTTGGTGAAAGTGTTGAAGATCCTATGGAAGTTTATAAAATGATTATTCATGGTAGTTTGAAATTTCCTAATTTTATTAAAGATAAAGATTTTTTAGATATTGTTAAAAAAATGTTAGCTAAGTTACCCATTGCAAGATTATGGAATTTAATACAAATTAAAGGACATCCTTATTTTAAGGGATTTAATTTTGAGAAGTTAAGTAATTTAATTATGGAACCTTGTTATAAACCTGATGTTCCTACTATTCATCCTGATATGCTTTTTGAAGAAGAAAGTTATATGAATCATACTAAACAATTTAAGAAAGTTAATTTAAATAAATTAAAAAATTTAGATGCGAAAACTAGGAAAGAATATGATAAATGGTATGAAAATTTTTAATATTAAATATACTTATAATTTATTTTTTATAGATAGTATAATGATCCTTATGTTTTTATTACCAGTATCTAAAAATATATTATTGAGTCTATTTTTTTATAATATATGTATAAATTTATTATTTTTTTATTTTTTTATTTTTATTTATTTAATTTTATTTTTCTTTATTAAAAAACTTAAAGAAAATGAAAAAAATATTTTTATTTCTTATATCTTTTAATTTTATAATTTCATATCCTTTTTTTCCAACAATTTTAACACTTTCTCTTCCTTCAAATGATAAAAAATTATTTAGAGTAGAAAATACTTTTGCAAGATGGGTTCAAGCTGCAGGTGGTGATTTAATTATTGTTCATCCTTGGACTCAAAAAGAAAAAATAGAAGATTTAATTAAAAATAAAATAAATGGTGTTTTATTCCAAGGAAATCCAACTAAAATTGATTTAAATTCAGATTATTCAAAACAAGTAAAAATAATATATGATTTAGTCATTGCAAATTATAAAGACAATAGTAAAATTCCAATTTATGCATTTGGAAATGATATGATATTAATTGGTTTATTAGGTTCAGGAAAAGATAATATCAAATATGGAGAATTACAATTAAATACACCAAATTTTATAAAAATTGTTAAAAATAATTCTCTTATTTTTGAAGAATTTCAAGAAAGAGATTTTAAAGCAATTCAAGAAAAAGAAATTTGTCCAAATCATTTAACTCATTATATTAATCAATCAGCTTTTGATGAAACTTTAAAAGATTCTTTCGATGTTGTTGCAACTGCAAATTCAAGTAATATTGAATATATTACTATTATTCAAAGTAAAAATTATCCAATTGTTGGACTTAGTTTTCATCCTGAATATGTTTCATTTGAACAAAATCAAAAATATAATATTCCACAAAATTTAAATTCTGTTTTAGTTGCGAGATTAATTGCAAATGCTTTTGTTTTTTATGGTAGAGAAAATTGTCCAAATAAATTAACTGTAGAAGAAAAAAAAGATAATAAAGGTGTTTTTGAATTTATTGATCCTTATTTAATGTTTCCTAAATTATTTGAAGAAAGATATCAATTTGTTTATGAAAAGAAATAATAATTAATAAAAATAGAAAATTATATTATTTTTTTAAAATAATATTTTATATTTGTTAAAATTTTTTTTTAAATTGAATAATAAAATGAGTAATTTTCCAGTTCCAGAACCTGATAGAAGAACAAAAGGAAAAAGTCGTGAAAATAATAATACAATGAATTCAAATAATTCCAAAAATAATTTTATAGAAAATTCAAATCCCTTTAAACAATTTTACAATAATCAAAATGACAATAATACTCCAATTGAAAAATTAGATTTTGAAAAGCCAAATAACAACATGGCAATAGTAAAATTAAAGCATATTGAAGACATGCGTCAAAAAATATTAAATTATAAATTACTAAGTGAAAAGACAATGTTTTTAACATCAAATTCTTCAAATTTTTTTATAAATAAATGTAATATAATATTATTTGGTCCAAGTGGAAGTGGAAAATCTTCATTTATAAAATCAATGTATAGAGCTTTATATAATAGTTCTATTTTACCTCCAGATGCAATGAAAAAATTAATAATAAAAGATACTTTTCATAATGAAGGCACATTATGTTTTAGTAGATTACATTTAAAAGAAGAAAATAATAATTCAAGTGGTTTAATATTATGTGATACAAGAGGACATATTAAAATGAATGATAATGAAAAAGAACAATTTAAAATATTATTAGATGGTAATGTTAAAGATGGTATTTTAATTGAACAAAGAACTCAAAGAAATCCTTTAGCTTTATGGGAATTTTGGAAAAAAGATTCTGAATTATTTCCTACAGAAATTTTTAATGCTGAAGAACCTGGAATTGATTCTATTCCACATGCTATTGTTTTTGTATTTGATGGTAGTAGTGATGATGTTATTCAAAAAGAAGATGAAACTTTTTATAAGGAATTAGTTAATATAAGTAAAAGAAAAGGTTATGAAAGTATTCATATTATTTTAACTAGAATTGATATTTTTGAAAAGTTAATTAATGAAAGAAATAAATCACTTCCTTCAAGTGAAAGAAGTTCTAAAGTTAATACTTTGAAAGATGAAAAAATTGAAAAAGTTATTGATGTACTTGGTGTTCATAGAAGTAATATTCATTTTATTGAAAATTATCATTCTGAAATAAAGGAAAATTCATATGAGATTGATTATAGTTTACTTAAAACTATGTGTGATATAATTAATGCTTGTGAGTTGTATATATTGTATTATATGAATAAGAATGAATCTTGTTTTGCTACTTGTTTTGGAGGAAGATAAAAAATGCTTTTTTTTGTTTTGGAAAAAAAATTTAATTAAGAAAACTTTTATCGTATATAATAAAATTAACAAACAATAATTAATTTTTAAAATAATATTCTTTAAAAAAAAATAAAAATTTATTTAATTAATAATTTTAATTAAACAAAATTATGGATAAGATTTTCATTGAAAATTTTGAAAAATTATTAATTTATCAAATAATTTCATGAATTATTAAAATAGATAATTAATTCATTTAATATAAAGAAATAGAAACATCTATATAATTTGACATAAAAATTTGATAAAACTATTGATGAGCTATTAAAGAATAAAGATTTTTTATAATTATTACTATCAAAAAGTTGTGGAAAATTGGAAGGATATAAA
The DNA here is from genome assembly GCA_023807205.1 of Isotricha prostoma. NCBI lineage: Eukaryota > Ciliophora > Litostomatea > Vestibuliferida > Isotrichidae > Isotricha > Isotricha prostoma. The sequence goes on along the minus strand of JAJMZS010002945.1, from coordinate 67,069 downwards.
AAATTAAATCAAAATATTATATAATAAAAGTATAATATTATATTATATTAAAAATAATGAATAAAAAAGAATATGATGAATCAAGGTTGAATTATAAAAGAATATTTAATATTTTATTAATATGGATCAACAATTTATTATAATAGAACATTGATGCATTAAAAAAATTTAATATAATAATGGTTTAGAAGATTGAAATACTTTAATTTATTTATAATAATTATATTAAAATATAATATAAATTATTTGTTAAACAAAATTAATTAATTTTAAGAAGATTAATTCTTTTATTTTTTGAATAAAAATATTTTTTAAATCAAAAAAATAATTAAATAATATTATATTAAAATTTTTTTTTCATTAAATTCATCTTTATTAATTTTAAATTCACTAACTTTCAATTTTGAAATTATCAATTTTTCCAATTTCTTTTTTATTATCTTCTAATTATTCTTCAAAAAATTTCTTTAATATCATCTTATTTAAATATTTAAAAAAAAATAAAAATTAAAAAAAAAAAAAATTTAACTATCTTCAATTTCAACAATATGTTGTGCTCCATTATCAAGTGTATAAATTTTTTTAGTAATCTTCCTAACTTTCCCTTGTATTTTTTTATTACTCTTAACAATTTTAACACTAACAGTATTATCAGGAGCATCAGGATCATCTTCCTGAAAAGCATTCTTAGGATTTTTCCTTCCCATAGTATTTTTAATATAATCTTTAATAAAATCAGTAACTTCAGTAGGTTCTTCTCCTAAAGCTCTAATACCTTTTAAATAACCAATACAAACACAAATACCATAATCTTTATGATATCCAGCACCAATTCCAATATAATTAATTTCAGGTAAGAATAAATTCCTTCTTTGAAATCTTCCAGAAACTCCATCATCAACTAATAAATTAATTATTATATTTTCTGCTTTTTTAAAACCAAAATCAATACTTTCTGCAGCAGCTCCATCCCATTCACAATATTTTTCTATTCTATCTGTAAAATTTTTACCATCACTTCCTTCATGTGTTGTTAATCCTTTTGGTCCTATATCTATTACGTGGTCTTTACATGCTTTTGCTATTTGCTTATTATATGTTAATGGAGGCAGACTTTGTTGGTTTTTTAAAAATTTTATTGCGTCTTCTATTGCATCTTTACCTTCGTATGTTTGAATTGGTTCTTCTCCTGGTTGATGATATATTTTCTCACGGAAATGATTTAGACTTTCTTTTAGTTTTGGTATGTAACTCTGGGGATCTTGACGAATTTTATTGTGTTCTTCGAATAGTTTGTCTTCGATTTCTTCGTAGTTTATGTTTTTTGACATTTTTTAAATTTTTTTTTTCTTTTTTTTTTTTATTTGTTTTTTAATTTTTTTTTAAATTCAATTTGAATTTTAATTTTTTTTTTTTTTTGAAATATGAATTTTTTTTGATATCAATTTTTAATTAATTATTTATTAATATAATGGGTTATTTGTTAAAATACATTTTTAAAGTGAAAAATATTTGTTTCTTTTTTATTTTAATTTTTAATAAATAATGAAAATGTTAAAAAAACCAAAAATTAATATAGAATATGATTTATGTAAGTCAGTTAAAAGTCCTAAAGATTTTTCTAATTCTCAAAGTTATACAACAACAAATAAAAATCAAAACATAAAAACTTCATTTAGTCCAAATAATAATATTATTTTATCAAAAAGTATTTTAAATTCCTTTAAATTACCAAAACATAAGAAAAAAATTGTTTTATATCCTAAAATTGGACAAACTAGAAATAATATTATTGAAAATAAAATACAATCATCAAGTTCAACAAATAAAGAAGATATAAATTTTTTAAACTCTAATAATAATATAAATAAAATTGAATTTTCCCAAACAAGTATGGGATTTCATAATAGGTTTTTTTCAAATCCAAAAATATCTTTTGAACAAAAATATGAAAATTTAAATCTTCATACAGAAAAAAATACAATAAAAAATTATTTAAATTCACAACCTAAATTAATTTTAAATTCACCATCAAAAGAAACTACATTTAATACATATACTAATACTAATATATTATTTAATAAAGATGAAATATTAAATTTTGAAACTCCTGAAGATTATCATATATTTAATGTAAATGTTATTCAAAAAGGAAAAAAATTGGCTTATAAATTTGAAAATATGGAATCTTCAAAAATAGAAATAAAAAAAATTGGTGAAGAGTTTTGATATAAATAGTTATTTATATATATAAATTTTATTTTATATTTATTTTTTCAATATATCAATGAATAATATAATATGTTTTAAAATTTAATTTTTTATAAATGATTTTTGAAAATATAGTATTTAAAAGTAAAATTGGAAATGGTGTTTATGGTGAAGTTTATTTAGGTCAAGATATTATATCAAAAAAAGATTTTGCAATTAAAAAAATATCAAAAAGTAAATTATTAAATCCTGAAAATGAATATTGTTTTAATAATGAAGTTTCTATATTAAAATATTTACAACCACATCCAAATTTAATTAAATTCCATTTAATTTATGAAAGCATATCAAATTTTTATATCATTGAAGAATATTGTAATGGAGGAAATTTAGAACAAAATTTAATAAAATATATTAAAAAAAATAATAAACCATTCACTGAAGAGATTTCAAAATATATAATTAAAAATATTTTATATGGATTATCTAATTTAAATTCTCAAAATATTATTCATAGAGATTTAAAAGTTGAAAATATATTATTACATTTTGATAATGAAGAAGATTTAATAAATCAAAATTTAATGAATTCAAAAATTAAAATTATTGATTTTGGTTTTGCTAAATTTTTAAAAAAAAATGAATTTGCTGATAGTATTATAGGAACTCCTTTATTTATGGATCCAATAATATTAAATTCAATGAATGATAAAAAAGAAAATGATAAAAATATGTATGATAAAAAAGTTGATATGTGGTCACTTGGAATAATATCTTATTATATTTTATTAGGAAATTTACCATTTCAAGGAAATAATATTAATGAATTATCTAAATCTATTGAAGAGAGGAAATTTATTTTACCTAAAAATCAAAATATTTATTTATCAAAAAATTGTATTGAATTTATTGATAAGTTATTAAATGTAGATATTAATTTAAGACCTTCAGCTGATGAAATTTTATTAAATGATAATTGGATAAATGATAAATCTGACCAAGTTATTATGTTTAAATTAAAAAAAGAAAATGATGCAAATAATAAAGAATTTATTAATTATTGGGAAAAATATGAAGTTGAAAAAAAATATAAATATACTAAAAATTTAACAAGCAAATTTAATAATACCAATAAAATTGATTCTTTATTAAATAGAATTTTTAATGATAATGTAATTAAAAAAAAATTAAATAAACAAAAAAGTCATGAAATTCAAAATCACATTTTAGAAACAGAGAATGATATAGTTTCATATTTAAGTGGTTTTGAAAAAAAAAAAGAATATAAAATTGAAGAAGATGCAAAAAATAAATTAAGTATGTTATTAGAAAATAAATAAACTTTTTTATTGAAAAATTTATATAATGTAAATTAAAATTTATTGATAACATAAATATATATCTTCATTTTAATTATATATGAATAATAAAAAGTTTTTATTATTAATGAATTTTTACTAATTTAATAGTGTATTTTATTAAAAACTTATTAAATTGTTTATTTAAGTTAATTAAGAAATATAATAATATTCAAATTGTAATGTTTTCATAATTTCAAGAATTTCTTTTTTATCTGAAAGATTATTTTTTTCATTTGAATAATTAACTAAAATATTTCAATTTATTCATATTATAATTTACATTTATATATATTGTTTATTATAAAAAGTTAAAATTAATTTAATTTTTAATTTATAATAAATAAATAATAATTAATTGAACTTTATAATAAATAATTTAATTAAATAAAAAAATTAATATCAAAAAAAAAAATATCTTTAATTAATAATTCTACATGTCAATTTTTAGGAAAAGAATTAACCTAAAAAAATTAAAAAAATCATTATTTTATATTATTTAATGAATAATATCATCCCTCAGCCAACACCACTCCCAGAAATTCCTCAAAACTCAGAAATTCCACAATCAAATATAATACCAAACATGGCAATACCATCAGATACAAATGATAAATCAAGTAATAATATTAATTAATTTTTAGAACGTCGTCGTCGTTCAAAACATGAACAAGAAGGAAGAATATATAATTGTGAGCACTGTGGAAAATCTTATCTTTCAAAACCAGCTTTAAACAATCATATGAATACAAAACATGCTGATATTTTAAAATCAATGAATATTGAAAAGAGAAAAAGAGGAAGACCTAGAAAATATGTAAAAGATATTTTTTTTAATTTAATAATTTTATAAAAATTTTTTTTTTTTAGCTTGTTGATTCATCTGATAATAATTATGAAAAACAAAAATATAATCCTTATTTTAATGAACCTAAAAGAGCGAAACCACTTGATTCAAAAGATGATATAAAAATGAATGAAGTTGTTCAAAAAGTCTTTGATGATTTAATTAAGAAACATTCATCTGCTTTTATGAAAAGTTATTCTAATCCAAGTGAACATCCTATTTTAGATTATTTATTAAATAAAAAAACTTTAAATAATAAAATTTGTGATGATATCATTTGTCAATATTTAGATTATATTGCACCAATTACTAATCAAGATTATTTTATTTTTGCTACTAAATTTATTATTTTGTTTAGAGAATGTGTTAATGAAATTCAAAAAGCAAAAGAAACTAAATATTCTGAAAATGAATATACTACTGTTGAAAATGCTGAAATTTTTCCTGAACAATGCAATGAATTTTTTTCTAATTTTTTAGAAAGAAATTCTTTTTTTGATTTTAATGAAGAAGATAGAAATGAATTAATTGAAATTATTCAAAATTTTTGTTATTGGCTATTTTTGAATTCTTATACTAAATCAAAACTCAGCTTGGCTTCTTAGATTAAATTTTATTATTTTTTATTTTTATTTTTAAAAAAAAATTAAACTTGAATTTTCACTTTATTTGAACAATTTTTTTTTCATGAAAAAATATTAATATGTTAATTATTTAAATATAATTTTTTAAATAAATTTATCTGAAAATAATTAATAAATCATTTTATCATTATTTAAAAATATTTTTTTTAATATCTATCTTATTTATATAATTGTACTCTAAATGATAGAAATAATAAAGTTAAATTTCAAAAATTTTTTCTATTAACTTTGCAATTTATTTTTATCATATTTTAAAAAAAAATAAAAAAATATGATTTTATATTATGGATAAATTAGATGATAAATACATAATCAATATTTTCTTAGATAAACAATTTAAATTTAATCACTTAGTAGATCCAATGGTAAAAATTGAAGATATAAAGGCATTAATATTAGAAAAATTAGGTCTTTACTCATTAAATTACAAAATGGAATATAACGACCATGATATAGGAGGTTTTGACACATGGACATTAAAACATATGTTTCTCTTTTCAAAAAAAGATGAATTTGACATTTATTTAACATTAAATTCAACATTAAAAAAATATGAAAAGCAAACAGTATTAATATCATATATTGAAGGAGATTGTTGGATAATATTATATAAAATATTAAGTATGAAATGGTTAAAAGTTTGTCCAACAATGAGTTCATCATTATCATTTTATGATACAATGAAATTTCCATATAATTCAAGAAGTTGTCATGTACTTCAAGAAAATCAAATAGTAATAACAGGAGGAGTAAATCATGAATATCAAGCATGTTATTATGATGCTGACACAAATGCAGTTGTATCATATCCAAATATGAAACATCCTCGTCAAAGACATTCAATGATTTATTGTGGTTATTATAAAGTTTTTATAATTGGTGGTGCAGGAAGTAAAAAAGTAACTCGTTTAGATACTCAAAAAGAATCATATACTGAATTTCCAGATATGAATTATACTAGAAAAGATGCTTCTTTATGTTATGTTAATGAAAGATATTTATATGTTTTTATGGGTTATGTTGATGAAATTGGTGGTGTTTCTGATAATTATGAAAAAATGGATGTTATTGCTGAACCATTTACTGAAAAATGGAAATTATTACCTTTAAATAATTATTATGGTTTAAATATGCCGAGAACTTATTGTGGAATTTCTTTTGTTAGAAATGATGGGTGTTTTTATCTTTTTGGTGGGAGTCATAATGCTACTTCACAAGCTAGTGTTATTAAATTTACTGAAGGTGATTATGTTTTACAAAAAAGTAGTTATACTTTACCTTTTGGAACTTGCTTTAGTGAAACTTTTTTATTACAAAGAAGTGAAGTCAGTCAAGATTATTATTTATTTGCTTATGGTGGGGATCATGAATTAATATTATTTAATCCTAAAGAAAAAATTTTGAAGGAAATACCTCAAGAATGGCTTTATTAAATAATATTATTATTTGTTAAAATATAATTTTAATGGAATATTATTATTTATAAATTTTTCGTTATTTCTTTAACATTTTTTTAAAAGTATTTTAATTATTTTATTTTTATATAAAGATTTAAATTATTCAAAAATTTAAAATATTATATTGTTAACATTTTATAAAAATTTAAAAAATAGAATGTCTAAATTTATATTATAAAAAGCTAATATAATATATTAAAATTTAAAAAAAAAAATGAGTAACGAAAAAAACTTTGTTCTAAGTCTCTTTACAAAGACTTGGATAAGGGATTCTCATGGATTATATGACTATGAATCAACCCAAACAAAAAATTTAAATGCAGTGTTAGCAGAATCAGTACTAATAGCACGTAAAAAAAATGAAATAAAAACAGTACCAAATAAATCTTTATTTCAACCAGATGAAGAAATGTTACTTGATGTTAAATATCAAAAATTAGATAAATACATAATAGAAAACCCAGTAGATTTTTTAATGGAACCAACAGAAAAAAATATAACAGATTTATCAAATAAAATATGGTATGTATTAAAACATGAAGAAACGCCAAATTCAGTTTCAAATCAAACAGTAATAAATACAAATGATGATTATTATCTTTGTAAAAATGACTTAATTAAATTAGGAAGAGTAAAATATGCATTAAATGAAATTCATATTCCAGGAAGAATGGATGTTATTGATATAGAAACACCAACAGATCCAAAAAATTATGATATTGATGCTTTAAATTGTAATTCTCAACCTGTTTTTGATTTTATTTTTCAAGCTAAAACTATTGATGATAAATTAAATGAAGATTATATGTGTAAAATTTGTTATGGTAATAGTAATGAAGATGATAATCCTTTAGTACATATTTGCTCTTGTGCTGGAGGAATTAGATTTGCACATTATTTTTGTATTAAAAAATGGATGGAAACTAAATTAATTGTTAAAGAAAATGATAAAAAGACTGTTAAAAGTTATAATATTAAATCTTTTAATTGTGAAATTTGTAAAACTCCTTATCCATGTAAGATTATATTTTTTAATATTTTTTATAGTTAGATTTAAAATTTTTGGGAAAAAAGATGTTTTTGATTTAATTGAAATTGAAAGACCTGATTGTGATTATATTATTTTAGAATCATTAAATCAAATGAAAGACAATTGTAATATTAAATCAATTCATGTTATTAAATTAACAGGAGAAAATATTACAATTGGAAGAGGACATGAAAGTGATGTTAGAATTAATGATATTAGTGTAAGTAGAAGTCATGCTTGTTTAAAATATGATTTTAATACAGGTGGATTATTATTAAGAGATTTAAGAAGTAAATTTGGAACACTTGTATTATTAAAAAGACCATTAACTATTAAAGAAAGGAAAATTCATCTTCAAATTGGAAGAACTTATATTGAAGCTTCTTTAATGAATATGAAAGATTTTGAAAAATTAAAAAAAGAAAAAAAACAAAAATTACAACAACAACATCAAGAAAAAGCTGAATTACAAAAAAGTAATTATAATCCTGCTGAACAAATGGATATTGATGAAGGAAATAAATAATTTTTTATAAATAAAAATGTACCTTATAATATAATGATATTATTTGAGAAAATAATATTTTTAATAAGAAACCAAATCCTTTTTTTATTTTATTAATAACAAAAGATATTATTGTCAAAATTATAAATATTATATTTATTATAATATTTTAATTAACAATAATAAATTATTACTTCTTAATTCTAATTATTTATTTTGATTTTTCATTTTTTTCTTATTTATTTTTTTAATATCAACATTAATTTTTAAATCATCATCATCATCAATTTCATTAATTAAATCCATTGCTTCTTCATCTTTTTCATTTTTTTTTTCATTTAAACCTTTATTTGATTCCGAATAAATAATAACTTGAAAAGATAAAATAATATCAAGACTAATTACAAAAAAACCACAAATAATCATTTGAATTGGAGAACTTGTGAAAATATAATAAATAGTTTTAAAAATATCACCACCTAACCACATAAAAATCATTATTGAAGAAATATTAGAAACATTTTTTGTTATATAATTATTTTTTATTTGAGGTAAAGGAATGATTGATTCTGAAAAAGCACTAATTGTTCCTATTAAATTTACAAAATTATTATTCTGAAACCCTATAAAATTACATAAGACTGAAAATGAAAGTAAAAAAATAATAATAAATTTATAATATTCTAATTCATTTTCCCATTTCCAAAATTTTTCTTTTTTAAATAAATGAGTTACTTTAAAATATTGATTTAATGCAATTGCTTTTTCTTTTGACTTTTCTAAATCATTAGGTAATTTAATTGATTTATCATATTTTAAACTTGCATGAATTAAATATAATTGAGAAAGAATTACAACAATTGATTGATAAAGAAGAATAATAGTAAATTTTTTTCCAATCCAAAAAAAAATTCTTAATAAATTTGCAAATAATAATATTAAACACATATATTTTGAAAAACCTTCTGATGATTTTGTTTTTTCAAATTTAATTGCTTGAGCTAAATATCCAATACTTGGTGAAAAAATCATTAAAATATCACATGATACTCTTGTATAATAATAAAAATTATCTTCTGAAATTATATTTAATATTACATTAGGATTACTCATTTTCAAATCAAAATATAATATTTAATTGATTTAATTATTTATTTAATAAATTTGTTAAAAATCAAATTTAATATAAATTTAAAAAATGCAAAATTATTCTTTCATTTCTTCATCATTATTATTTTCTTTTTTTGGTTTTGTTTTACCTGCAAATAATTTAGAATCTTCTATTGTATATGGTTTTTCTTTAGTGACTTTTACTCTTTTTTTATGTTCTTTTGTTTTATAATGTATATCTAAAGATTTTTGATTTACAAAATATCTAGAACAAAATATACAATAATATTGACCTAATCCAGGTAAGTCTTCATCTATTGGCATATTTGCAAATTTTAATGAGTTTTTTGGATCTAAATCTTCTACTATTTCATCTAAATCTTTTGTTTTATTTCTTGTTCTTCTTGCTTTACCATATTGTTTGTGTTTTGCTGTATTTCCTTTTCTTCTTTGTGTATGACCCATTAAATGATAAAAAATAAATTTTTTAAAATATTAAAAAATATTTTAAATCATATTAAATATAAAAGTCTAATCTAAATGTTAATAAAAATATTTAAAATTTTTAAATTGAATTATTCTTAAACAAATATACTAGAAATAAAAATTAAAAAGATAAGGATGAATATTTATAATGACAAAAATATTGTGTTTTTTGATTATAAATTTGATATATAATATAGATTATAAAGAAATAAAGAATATATATTAATAAAAAGGAAATTTTATATAATATTTTATTTATTTTCATTTATATTTTTTTATTGAAATTTAATTATCTTAATCAATTTATAATTATTTAATTTTTAAATTAATTTTTCAATAATATGCATAAACCCTTTATTTTCAATAAACAATTAAATGATCATTGGAAAACTTATAACAATGAATATATGGCTAGAAAGCTACAAAATGTAAAGCCAATTATAAATATGAAATGTCCAGAAAGTTTTAAATTTTATCAAAATCAATTTCATAAAGCATCAGTAAGAAATAATAGATGTAAAATTTTATAATATAATATATAAAATATAGTAAGACAATTTGAAATTGATAAAGATAATCAAAATTTATTAAATCACATAATAGAAATAAATGCAAATAGTCAAAAAAGAAGAGCCTTAAATTCAAAAAGACCTACTTTTGATTTTAGAAATAATTACATTTCAGCAAATAAAAAATATGAAATAATAAGAGTAGCACAAGAAAATCAACATATGTTAAAAAGAATAAATGAAAGAAGTTCATTTTATAATGTTGCAAAATGGGAAAAAGATTATGAAAAAAATCAATATTATAAAAGAAATCATTGTGTTTATCCTTCAATTGATTTTTATAAAACCCAAAAAGCATTTTATAAATATAAAAATGAAAGTAAATCAATGCCAAAGATTAATTATCCAATGAGAAATACAAAATATAAATTTTTTAATGATTATGATGCAAATGATTTTGAAGGAGTAAAAAATATTCAAAGTGAAAAAAAAAAAAAAGAAGAAGAAGAAAAGAAAAGACTAAAAAAAGAAGAAGATAAAAATAAACCAAAAATTTTATATAAGACACAAAGTGTTTTTTCTGAACTTGGAAATTGTAATGTTGAATTTTCAGTTCAAACACAAAAATTTAATATTAAAATAGAATCAAATGATCATCCTGAAAAAGCATATGCTTGTATTTTTGATAATAGAGAATCTATTGAAAATATTCAGAAATATTATAAAAAATATGATGAAATTATTTCTGATTTAAATTATAATGAAGAAGATGATCTTATTAAATTTTTTAATGAAGATAAACCTGGTTTAGAATGTGTAAGATTTTAAATTTTTTTTATTATTTTTAGAAATGTATTAAAATTCCTGGAAAAAAAATTATTGAAGTTGAAGAAGTAAATAATTATGTTAAAAATGAAGAAAAAAATGATGAAAAAAATGAAAATAAAGATGAGAAAAAAGAAAATAATGAAATTAATGAATATATAGAAAATGAAGAAATAGATGAAAATAATTTAAAGAAAGATCAAGATTTTGGGGATAAGGATGATATGGAAAAACAAAAAGAAGAAGATTTAAAAAAAAGCAAAGAAGAAGAAGAAAGATTACAAAAAGAAAAAGAAGAAGAAAGATTACAAAAAGAAATAGAAAAAGAAGAAGAAGAAGAAGAAGAGAAAGAAGTAGAAGAAGAGAAAGAAGAAGGAAAAACAATACAAAAAGAAAAAGAAGAAGTAGAAGAAGAGAAAGAAGAAGAAAATACAATACAAAAAGAAAAAGAAGAAAAAGAAGTAAAAGAAAAAGAAAAAGAAGAAGAAGAAAAAATACAAAAAGAAAAAGAGAAAGAAGAAGAAGAAAAAGAAGACAATCTACAAAAAAAAAAAGATGAAGAAGAAAAACTACAAAAAGAAAAAGAAGAAGAAGAAGAACTAAAAAAAGAAAAAGAAGAAGAAGAAGAAGAAGAAGACAATTTACAAAAAGTAAAAGAAGAAAAAGAAGACAATTTACAAAAAGAAAAAGAATTAGAAAAAAATGATGAAGAGATTTATATTTCAGAAGAGGAAAAATCAGAACACGAATATAAAAAATTAAAAAATCATGAAGAAACAAACAAAATTGACGATAATAAAAATAATAAGAATTCCAATGAAAATTATAAAAATGATACTGAAGAATATAATGATTTTGATGAAAATAATATTGTAAAAAACAATGATTAACTATTTTTTTATTATTTTATTTTTTATTTTAAACTTTTATAAAAATTTTATAACTATATTAAATGAATAATAGTGATGAAAAAGTGGAAAGTGAATGTACACATGTAAAAGATCTCGTTGATCCAGAAAAAATAAAATTTTATAAAACAGAATGTTCAGAGTGTGGAACAAAAGATGGAATTTTATTTATGTGTTTAAATTGTGGAAAAATATTTTGTGAATCAAGTCATTTAAAACCTCATTTAGAGCAATCAAATCATAATACAACAATAAACTTAAATGAATTACAAGTACATTGTGAAAAATGTGATAAATTAACACCAAAACAGATAAAATATCATTATCAATATATATATGAATCAAAAATGTTCTATGAAAACAATAAATTATTTTCAAAGGAAGAAATATTTGATATTAAATATAAAAAATTTATATCATTACTTAAAGAACATAAATTTAAAAATGTAATAATAATGGTTGGAGCAGGAATAAGCACAACAGCAGGAATCCCAGATTTTCGTTCAAATACAGGTTTATTTAAACAATTACAAGATAAATATAATTTAACAAGACCAGAAGAATTTTTTGATATAAATTTATTTAGAAAAAATCCATATTACTTTTATGAATTTACTAAACTTTTCGATTTATCAAAAACAAAACCAACATTAACACATAAATTCATTGCTTATATGTTATATAAAAATTATGCTAAATATTTATTTACTCAAAATATAGATGGATTAGAAGATAAAGCAAAAATTCCTCATGATAAAATAATATTTGCACATGGGACTTTTTCAGAAGCACATTGTCCAAATTGTAAAATTGATATTGATATAAAAAAAATGAATGAATATATTGAAAAAGGTGAAATATTAGAATGTGAAAAATGTAAAGGACCATGTAAACCAAATGTTGTTTTTTATGGTGAAAATTTACCTAAAAGATTCTTTGAAAAAATGAAAGAATGTGAAGATTGTGATTTAGTTTTAATTATGGGAACTTCTTTACTTGTTCAACCTTTTGCTTCTATTCCAGATGTTATGAAAAGAGATACCTGGAAAGTTGCTATTAATAAAGATAAGATTGGATATTATTATTATGAATTATTGATTATGAATAGTCTTTTTATTTCAGGAATTACTGATGAAGTTTGTTTGAAAATTATTAAAGATTGTGAATGGGAAAATGATTATAAAAAATTTGTTAAGGATACTTATAATGATGATGAATTTGATTTAGTTGAAAAAATGGAAATGTTAAGTGTTAATGATAATAAAAATGAAAAAAAAGAAGAAAATAAAGAAAATGAAAGTAAAAATGAAAAAAAAGAAGAAAATAAAGAAAATGAAAGTAAAAATGAAAAAAAAGAAGAAAATAAAGATGAAACTAAATAAAACTTCTGTTGAAAATAGTAAATGATAGTTAATTTTATTTTATATTTTATGATTTATAAAATAATTTTAAAATTATTTTAATTATTTTTGAAAAATCTAACAAAATTTAATTGAAAATGGGAAATACATCAGAAATGTGTGTAGAAATGAACAAAAAATTATGTGGATATGACAACTATCAAAACTCAAGGAATAAAAATGAAGTAGAAGATGAGAATAATGAAAAAGAAATTGATAATTCTTATCCAGAAAATACAATAGATATATCAGTTCATTCACAACAATTAGTAATTCAAAGAAATGATAATCCTTGGGAAAATTATGAATTTATTGAAAATATTGGAAAAGGGACTTTTGGAATAGTTCAAAAAGTATTATTAAATTCAACTCATGATTATAGAGCAATGAAAATAATTCCAAAAAAACATTTAAGAAAAGAAATAGATCACTCAATTATAATTGATGAAATTAGAATATTAAAAGGATTAGATCATCCTAATATTATGAAATTATATGAATTTTATGAGGATTCAAAAAATTTTTATTTAATTTCTGAATTCTGTGATCAAGGTGATTTATTACAAAAAATGAGAAAATTAAAATCACTTTCAGAAGTAGTTGTTCAATTTTTAATGAGTAAAATTTTAAATGCAGTTTCTTATTTACATCAAAAAAATATTTTACATGGTGATATTAAAATGGAAAATATTTTATTAAATACAACAACACGTAAAATAAAAAAAAGATTTACAACTTTATCTCTTAATTCAACTGAAGAAAGTTATAAAAAATCATTTTCTCAAAGTTATACAAATAAAAATGTAGATTCTCAAACTAAAAATTATGTTGAAGGTTTATCAAATTATGAAATTAAATTAATTGATTTTGGTTGTTCTAAATTTTTTTCTAAAAAATATCAGAAATTATCTGGTTTAATAGGAACTAGTATTTATTGTTCACCAGAAGTAATTGATAATAAATATGATGAAAAAAATGATGAATGGGCATGTGGTGTTTTAATGTATTTATTATTATGTGGTGAACCACCTTTTCAAGGAAAAACAGAAAGTGAAATTTTTGAAAGAATAAAAAAAGGAAAATTTAATTTTAATCATCCTAATTTTAGAAGAGTTTCTAATAATTGTAAAGATTTAATTTGTAGATTATTAAGATATTTTCCTAATAAAAGAATTTCTGCAAGTGAAGCTCTTACACATTCTTTTTTTACTAATCAATTTAATCCTGATAAAATATTATATAATAATGTTGATGTTAGTATTTTAATGAGTTTAATTAATGCTAAAGAAAAAAAAAAATTTCAAATTGCAATTTTAAATTATTTGACTAGGAATTTTATTGATAAAGATGAAGAAAAAAAACTTAAGGATATTTTTAAATATATTGATAAAAATTCAAATAATTATTTAAAAAAAAGTGATATTAAAAAATGCTTAATTGATAATAAATTTACTGTTACTGATGATGAAATTAATCATATATTTTTAATGCTTGATTTTAATAAAAATGGTATAATTGAATATAATGAATTTTTAATGGGATTATGTGATAAAAAAAAATTATTATCTAATGAACATTTAAAGTTTGCATTTAATGCTATTGATAATGAAAAAAATGGATATATAAAATGGAATAATATACATAAAATTATTTTTCAAGGAATTGAAATTAATAAAGATCTTCTTAATAATTATTTAAATGAATTAAAAATTACTATTGATGAACCAATTGGTTTTTCTAAATTTTGTCAAATAATTAATAATTTTGATTGATTTATAAATAAATAAATATACATTTTTTTTATTTAAGAATATAGTTTAATTATATTTGTTGAAGAAAATTTGGAAAACGGTAAAATAAAAAAATAAGTTTTATATATAAATGATAAGTTATTAAATTTAATTTTAAATTAAAATATTATTAATTAAATTTAAAAAATATTTTAAAAAATAATTTTTAAATGAAAGAAATAAATATATTATTTAATTTAATAACTTAAATGTCTTCGAAATATATAAAAAAATATCCAATTCCAAAAGAGTTTCCAGAAATATTAGCTCAATTTATAAAAGAAATTCTTAGAAATCAACCACTTGATATAATTGATTTTGGAATTGAATTTTTTAGATGTGTAGAAGAACAAAAAATATTAGACTATGAACATAAGGGTAAAAATATTCCATGTGATTTTAAACCAAAAATACCTACAATATCAAAGAAAGAAAAAAGAAAAATTCTTACACAAGAAGAATATCAAAAATATCAAGAATCTATTACTCAAAGTCAAATAGAAAAAGAACAAGAGAAAGAAAAAGAAAAAGAAAATGAATTAAATAAACCAATAATAAATGAAATAAAAGTTGAAGAAAGACCAGAAAGTGAAAAAAGTGATAATTTAATGAAAGGAGGAGGTGTTATGATTGATAGTGAAGAAGAAAATTTAGATGAATTAAATGAAAATAATAAAAAATTCCTTTCAACTGGTTCAAATATAGGAGAAATTAAAGAAAGTACTCCTCCTCATACATTAACTAATTTTAATTTAGATAATTATGAAGATTGTATTGATTTTAATGAAAAAGAAGAACAATTAAATAAATTAAAAGAAGAAAATAAAGGAAATGTTAATCAATATATAGAAAATGTATTTAATCCAAATAAAAATTTAAATGATATACTTATTAATATGCAAGAAACATTAATGTCATATTATAAAAATAAAGGAACAGAAAATGAAAGTGAATATGAAAGATTAAATGAAGATTTAAAAAATAAATTATCAGAAATTAAATTACAAATATTAGAAAATGACCCAAAAACTCAAAGTTTAAATGACGCAATTTCTGACTTTAAATCATATGATTATTATCCTCGTACAATAAGATGTTATTCAATGAAATTAAATGATCCACCAGAAGAAAATAATCCTTATTTAGATGAATTTTGTTTCTTTTTATTTAATCATAGATTACAAAAATTTATTGAAGATGATGATCCAAAAGTATTAGAAAAATATCCTTATGTAAAACAATATTTTGTACATAATATTGAATTACTTCAACCAGAAATATATTCTTTTGTTCTTAATAGTAAATATTATCCTAATGATGAATTTTGTAATAATTTCTCTAGTTTTAGTGTAAGAAAAAGAGAATTATGTCAAAATTTTTATAAATTAATGAATTTAGGAGATAATTCAAAACAAGTCAATCAATGTTTAAATAATATGGAAAATTGTCACTATATTTCTTCACCAAAACAAATTTATGCTAAATTATCAACAGTTAATGATGATAATAAAGAAGATATTGAATCAACAGTTACAGAAAAATTACAAAATAATTATAAAAAAATGTGGAATTTTATTTCAAGAGTTATTAATACACCAATTGAATTAGTTGAACAATCATATTATGATTTTATGTCTTATAAACCTATTGAAAGAAATATAATTATAGATTATTTATCTTTAAATCAAGATTATCATGAAATACATGATAAATTTAGTTCACTTGAAATTGATCCAGATGAGTCTAATTTTTATCATAGAATGAAAGAATTATATATGGAATTAACACATTCTCCTGAGTTAGATTATAGAAATATGTGTATTTATAGAAATAAATTATTTGATATTCCAGAAAATGTTAAAAATTATATTGAAAAATTTGATGATATAAATTCTACTTTAAATGATGAAGAATTATTTAATGAATATAAATCATTAAATCCTCTTTCAAAAGATGGTATTTATTATTATTTAATAATTAAACAAAAGAATGATGATAGATTAACTAATTTAAATATAAAAATTAGTCTTGAAAAACAAAAAAGAGAATCTGATAGTTTTAAAAATAGAGGTAAAAGTTTATCAGAAAATTTCACTTTAGACTCAGATGAATTTGAAGCATTTAAAAATGAATATTTCTTATGGAAAGATAATTCTGATTCTAAATTAAAAGAATATTTCAATATTGATGATTCAGAAAAAGATAATTATTTTAAAGATAAATTAAATAATGAAGAAAAAAAAATAGTTTTTGATATGTTAGAAATTGAAAATATTTTAAATGAAGAATATCCACTTAAAGATAAAATTGAGGAATATAGTAATTTTGTCGAAAATAAATTAGAAAATGAAGAATATAAAGATGAAATTATAGATAAAAATGAAGAAAATAAAGAAAATGAAGAATATAAAGATGAAATTATAGATAAAAGTAAAGAAAATAAAGAACAAATTAAAGAAGAAAATAAACAAGAAATTGAAGAATATAAAGATGAAATTATAGATAAAAATGAAGAAAATAACGAAGAAATTAAAGAACAAAATAAAGAAGAAATTAAAGAACAAAATAAAGAAGAAATTGAGGAATATAATGAAGAAATTGAAGAAGAAAATAAAGAAGAAATTTTAGAAGAAAATAAAGAACAAAATAAAGAAGAAATTGAAGAATATAAAGAAGAAATTGAAGAAGAAAAAAAAGAAGAAATTGAAGAAAAAGGAAAAGAAAATGAAGAACAAAACGAAGAAATTGAAGAAGAAAATAAAGTAGAAAATAAAGAAGAAATTGAAGAAAAAGAAAAAGAAAATGAATTAAATAAACCAATAATAAATGAAATAAAAGTTGAAGAAAGACCAGAAAGTGAAAAAAGTGATAATTTAATGAAAGGAGGAGGTGTTATGATTGATAGTGAAGAAGAAAATTTAGATGAATTAAATGAAAATAATAAAAAATTCCTTTCAACTGGTTCAAATATAGGAGAAATTAAAGAAAGTACTCCTCCTCATACATTAACTAATTTTAATTTAGATAATTATGAAGATTGTATTGATTTTAATGAAAAAGAAGAACAATTAAATAAATTAAAAGAAGAAAATAAAGGAAATGTTAATCAATATATAGAAAATGTATTTAATCCAAATAAAAATTTAAATGATATACTTATTAATATGCAAGAAACATTAATGTCATATTATAAAAATAAAGGAACAGAAAATGAAAGTGAATATGAAAGATTAAATGAAGATTTAAAAAATAAATTATCAGAAATTAAATTACAAATATTAGAAAATGACCCAAAAACTCAAAGTTTAAATGACGCAATTTCTGACTTTAAATCATATGATTATTATCCTCGTACAATAAGATGTTATTCAATGAAATTAAATGATCCACCAGAAGAAAATAATCCTTATTTAGATGAATTTTGTTTCTTTTTATTTAATCATAGATTACAAAAATTTATTGAAGATGATGATCCAAAAGTATTAGAAAAATATCCTTATGTAAAACAATATTTTGTACATAATATTGAATTACTTCAACCAGAAATATATTCTTTTGTTCTTAATAGTAAATATTATCCTAATGATGAATTTTGTAATAATTTCTCTAGTTTTAGTGTAAGAAAAAGAGAATTATGTCAAAATTTTTATAAATTAATGAATTTAGGAGATAATTCAAAACAAGTCAATCAATGTTTAAATAATATGGAAAATTGTCACTATATTTCTTCACCAAAACAAATTTATGCTAAATTATCAACAGTTAATGATGATAATAAAGAAGATATTGAATCAACAGTTACAGAAAAATTACAAAATAATTATAAAAAAATGTGGAATTTTATTTCAAGAGTTATTAATACACCAATTGAATTAGTTGAACAATCATATTATGATTTTATGTCTTATAAACCTATTGAAAGAAATATAATTATAGATTATTTATCTTTAAATCAAGATTATCATGAAATACATGATAAATTTAGTTCACTTGAAATTGATCCAGATGAGTCTAATTTTTATCATAGAATGAAAGAATTATATATGGAATTAACACATTCTCCTGAGTTAGATTATAGAAATATGTGTATTTATAGAAATAAATTATTTGATATTCCAGAAAATGTTAAAAATTATATTGAAAAATTTGATGATATAAATTCTACTTTAAATGATGAAGAATTATTTAATGAATATAAATCATTAAATCCTCTTTCAAAAGATGGTATTTATTATTATTTAATAATTAAACAAAAGAATGATGATAGATTAACTAATTTAAATATAAAAATTAGTCTTGAAAAACAAAAAAGAGAATCTGATAGTTTTAAAAATAGAGGTAAAAGTTTATCAGAAAATTTCACTTTAGACTCAGATGAATTTGAAGCATTTAAAAATGAATATTTCTTATGGAAAGATAATTCTGATTCTAAATTAAAAGAATATTTCAATATTGATGATTCAGAAAAAGATAATTATTTTAAAGATAAATTAAATAATGAAGAAAAAAAAATAGTTTTTGATATGTTAGAAATTGAAAATATTTTAAATGAAGAATATCCACTTAAAGATAAAATTGAGGAATATAGTAATCTTATTTCTGAATAATTATATGATTATTTACATCAACAAAATTATTTAAAATGATATATAAATTTTAATTATTTTTTTATCATTATCATAATATCACAAATTTTTTTTATTTAATATTTTATTATTTTATTTTTATTTTTAAAATTTAATTTTTATAATAACATTTTCTTTGTGTCATTCATAAAAATTAATAAACAAAAAATGAGTAGTTTTTTAAACGAATCTCCAATTAACCAAAATACAAATAATATAAATATAAATGATGAAAATGCTTATTTAGAGGAAGGAAAAATGACAAGAAAAATAGAATTTGATAGAGGAACACCGTTAAATTATGATTTCCCAAAAAATAAAGTATATACAATTCCATATACATTTAAAGGTTTTTTTACATTTATATCATCAAAATTATTAAATATGCCTTTTAATATATGTATAATTATCATAGCATTATTTTATCTAATATGTTTTTTATTTCAAATGGATGATATTTCACACTTACAATTACATTATTCAATAGTATATCATTTAATAATTTTTGGTCTTGAATTAATTTTTTCATGTTTTGAATATTTTAAAATATTTTTAAATGATTTGAAAATTAATAATCAAAAAACAAGAATATATGATAATGATAGTAGAAAATTTGTAGAAAAAAAATGGAAAGATATACAAGTTGGGAATATAATATGTGTTAAAAAAGATGAAGTAGTACCAGCAGATATGATAATATTAGAATCTTTAGATCATAATCATCAATGTTATTTAGATTATTCATCTGTAAATGGAATTTTTGATTCTTTTGTTATGAAAAAAGCATGTAATGATACTCATGCTCCAGTAATGAAAAAAATATTATTTTCAGAATATGTTAAAAATATAAAAGGTTTTTTAAAATATGAAGAACCAAATTCAAATATGCATGTTTTTAATGGTAGATTAAAATTAGAATCTTTTCCAAGAGCTTCTGATATTAAAGATGAAAATTTTGTTATGAGAGGAAGTACTATTAAAAATATTCCTTTAATTTATGGTTTAGTTGTTTATACTGGAATGGAAACTAAAATAATGATGACTTTGAAATTTACATCAAATTTAAAAAAAAATATTAATTTATATAAAGGTCATCATTCAATTGAAAATCAATTTAATTCTGTTATAATTAAACAAGATAATGAAGTTATAAGAGTTACTTTAAAATTTATTCAATATATTTTAATTGGTGTTTATACTTTTCTTGTTATTATTGCTTTATTTATTGAATTACATAAATCTTTTTTATGTTATTATTCATTTAAATCACCAGTTGGTGATGATCATTATTATCTTGCTTTTCATAATATTGATGAAAATAGAACTAAAAAAACTGATCCTTTTTATGAAATGTTTTTATCTTGTGTTCAATTTGTTCTTTCTTTTCATTTTATTTTACCATTTGATTGGTTTGGTTTAATTGAAGTTGCATATTTTTTTTTAACATATTTTATTATTTGGGATGAAAAAGTTTTATTAAATTATTTTAATAAAGTCGAAATTATAAATAATGGTTCTATTGCATATTTTGGTCAAGTTAGACATATTTTAACTGATAAAACTGGGACTTTGACTTTTAGGAAATTTAAATTAAAAATTTGTTCAATTCATGGTAAACTATTTTCATTTGAAAATAAAGATCAAAAAGATGAAAATTATGTTTTTAGAATCAAAAGTAATGATGATGTTAAAAATACTGATATATATAAAGAATTACATTCAAATAGTAATTCATCAAAAGAGATTAAAGAATTTTTAGAAGAATTATGTTTATGTCATTCAGTTAAATTAATTAATAATGATAAAAATTTATCTAATATGAATCCTAATAAAAATAATGATGAAATGGAATTACAAGATTTAGGAGAAAAACAATATGGAACAATCGAAAATAAACACACAGATCAAAAAATAAATACAACATATACAAATAATAGAAATAAAACATTTGGTTCAATTTATGCAGAAGAAAAAGGAATGTTAAAAGCATTATCAAAACTTGGTTATAAAATTCATAAAACAAAAAAAAATTTTATATCATTAGATATTGAAGGAACAAGAAAAATTTATGGAATATTAGGTTTAAATAAATATTCAGAAGATAGAAAAAGGATGAGTATATTAATTCATGATGAAAGAGAACCAGGTAGTACTTTATTATGTAAAGCAAATGATTCATCAATTTTTAAATTAATTAAAAAATCAAATCCAAATGATGATAATGAAATACAAAAATCAATTTTACAAATAAAACAACTTTCAAAATATGGTTTACGTTATTTTATATATTGTAAAAAAAAATTAAATAATGAAGAAACAAGTAATTTTTTAGATAAATTCAAAACTGCTGAAAATTATGTAATTAAATCAGAAGAACATTTAAGAAATTTAGCAATTGAATATGAAAAAGATTTAACTTTAATGGGAATTTTATTTTTTGAAGAGAAAATATCACGTGATTTAAAATATTCAATTAATAAATTAAATAATGCAGGAATTAAAATATGGATTGCATCAGGAGATAAAAGAGAAAATGTATTATCAGTAGGAACAAATTTAAAAATATTTAATCCAGATTCAATAAGAGGTGATTTTTCAGATAAAGATAAACCAGAAGATTTAGATATTAAAATGAGTATGTTATTAATGCAATTTTTATTCCCAAATGATAAAATAAATAAAATGAAAACAAGAAAAGGAGTTTCAGTAGAGACACAAAGTATAAAACATTCTTCAAAAGATTTAACAATATTATTAAGTGGTAATTGTTTTAATAAAATATGTAATGATCAAAGAAATTTTCAATCATTAGCAACATTATTATCTTATTGTAGTTGTTTATTAGCATATCAATTTACTCCAAATGATAAATTTGTTCTTTGTCAAATGATAAAAATGTATTGTTCAAAAAATTCAAAAGTTTTGGCGGTGGGAGATGGATTTAATGATTTTACTATGTTAAAAGAAGCTGATTTAAGTATTGGAATTAGATCAAGAGAAATTTTACAAGTTAGAAATACTTGTGATGTTATTGTTAATCAATTTTCACAAATTGTTGATTTAATTTTAGTTCATGGAACTTGGAATTTTTGGAGAGTTAGAAATATTGCTTTATTATCTTTTTATGCTAATTTTATTATTACTATTCCTATTTTTTTACATCAAAATACTAATAATATTGGAAGTACTTTTTATATTGAAGGTTATGGAAAATTTGCTTTGGAAATTTTAGTTATTAATTTTTTTATTTTGTTTATTTTTTGTTTTGATATTCCTGTTGAGAGAACTTTAATATCTTTAAATGTTAATGTTTATAAATATAATTTTTATGATAAAAAAGTAATCATTTTAGAATTTGGTTTAGAATTAATAAGAGCTCTTGCTGATTCTATTATATTATATTTCTTTATTTATAAATTGGATTATGTTTTAGGAAAAAATGGTGAAACTGTTGAATTAGAAACTTTTTGTGGTGTTATGGTTTATACTTCTTATGTTATTGTCATTTTTAAAATTTATACTTTGAAATTACATTCAATCAATGTTATTCAAATTATTATTGGAATTGTTACTATTATTTTATTATTTGCTATTTCATATATTAATAAAGATATACAAGGTTTAATAATTGAAGGATTTATATTTGTACCTTTTTTCTTTGCTGGATTAGTTGTTATTATTATTACATATTTATATGAATATGCAGGAAGAAATATTGTTGCTATTTTTGGTTCTGAGGATTTTATTATTAAATTAACAAGAATCTTTATTAGTTTTATTAAAGATAATACTTTCTTTAAAAATTTTAATTCAATGTTTGTTACTATTGCTAAAGAAATGCCTAATATTATTGATAAAATTGATAAGATTTCTTATCCTGAAGTTCTTGAAAAGATATTTATTAATAATAAATCTCTTGATCCTGCTTTAGAAAATATGGCTGATGTTTCAAATGAAGAAGTTGCTAAATTAAAATTGCAAAAACCTTTTTTAAGATTTAATGATAAAAAAGTTGAAATAGATTATATAAATTACCTTAGTAAAGACTTCAAAAAAAGTTTTATTGTCTATTTAATTCTTTTATTTATTTTTTGGGGTATTGAAATGATAATAGTAGGAACAAAAAATCTTAAAGTTACTATTTATTGTAGATTTGCATATATTCTTTTAGGATTATTTATACTTATTCCTCATATTTTCAAACATTTCAATCATATTTTTCCTTTTTATTTATTTTCCCTTTTAACTTTAGAAATTATTGTAATATATATTGAAAAAAAAGATAATGATATTAAATTATTTATTCATTCAATAGTTGCATTATCATTTCCATTATATTTTAGTCCACAACCATTTAGTCAAACTATATTATTAACAACATATTATTTAATAGGAATTACTCCAGCAATATATTTAAATGAATTTGGTTTTAAAGAAAAAACAAAAAATGATTATTTTCTTTATTCAAACCTTCCATTATTATATCATAATCACATATATATATATTCAATAATATTTTCAATGATAATATTTTCATATTACAACAAATTAATGTCTAGAATAGAATTTTTAAAATATTATAAAAGTGCAATTGAATTAAAAAAAGACAACTTAATAATGGCAAATTTAATCCCAGATTTCGTAAGAGCAAAATATAATAGAAGAGAACGTGGAGCAGTATATGGATATCAAGTAGTTTCAATTGTTTTTTGTGATATAAGTGAATTTGATTCATTAGTAGCAAAATTAACTCCAAAAGATTTAATAACATTTTTAGATGAATTATATTCAGTAATGGATCAATTTTGTCAATTACATGGTTTACAAAAAATAGAAACAGTAGGAAAAACATATATGGCAGCAGGTGGAATAAAAGAATGTGAAATTGATGTTGATCCAGTCACTTTATCATCTCATCATGCAATAAGATGCTTTGAATTTAGTTTAGATATTCTTGATTTAGTAATGAAAATGGTTTTAACTTCAGGAGATAAAATAAAAGTTAAAATTGGTATTCATACTGGTAAAGTAATACCTGCTGTTGTAGGTGAACATAAACCACAATTTTCACTTATTGGTGATACTGTTAATACAACTGCAAGAATGTGTACTAATTCAAGAGATAATTGTGTTAATTGTTCTGAATTTTCATATGAAGAAATTAAACAAAAATATAAAAATTTTGAACAAAGGACTAAAGAAGTTAAAGGAAAAGGAATGATGAATTTATATTTATATGATCCTTTAAAACATAGGAAAGGTGTTATGGATTCTAAAAATAAAATTGGAAGAGATTCAAGTGGGAATATGTTAATGAGGAGTGTTACTAAAAATGTTCCAGTTATTGTTAGACAAGGAACTAAAGGAAGTAGAAGAGAGAGTAAAGTTATTCAAGGAAATGTTAAAAATGAAAGTTATAATAGAAAAGATAGTATTGATAGTTCTATTTTTATTGTGGAAAATTCACAAGATTTATTATTGAAAAATAATAGTAATAATAATTTAATTATGGATAATCAAGAAGATATTCTTAATATGAATTATAATTATGATGAAAGAAAAAGACATCATAGTAATAATGGACATGAAAAAAAACCTGAGGATAGTATTGTTAAGAAAAATACTTATTTTACTAATTCTTTATTTTTTTATAAATTTAGAGATTCTGTTTCTAAAAATGGTTTTGAACGTTTTGAAAAAAATTTGTTTCAACATGCAGAAATTAAATCTATTTTGGTTAATGGTAATTTAATTGTGTCTTCTATATTTGGAATTTTTATGTTTAGTCAATATGCAATTACAGATGATTCTCCAGTTTATATATGTATAATTATAAATGCAATATTATTAATGATCTTAGTTGGAATAGTATATGAAACACATAAATTAATAAGAAATTATAGTGAAATATTCCCATATATTATAATGACAATATATATATGTTTCACTATAGTAATAGTATTTTCATTTAATAAAATAAATGAAAAATATTTTTCAAATTTATTAACAGAACAAATATTAATAATAACATCATTAGGTTCATGTGGATTATTAAATTATCTTCAACTTTCATATAATTACATTATATATATAATAATATTCATTATAAATACATGTGTAAACCATGATAATTTCCTAATAAAAAAATACAACATATATTTTATAATCTTATGTTTAATGAAACAAATATTAGTTTGTGTTAGTTATTATGATTGTACAATGGATTTCTTAACAAATCAAGAAGAAAATAAAGCATTAGTAGAAAAGGAGAAAATGTTATTTAACTTAATGCCACTTCATGTAGTTCAAAACATGAAAGATGACATTCCAGTAGCAGATGTTTTACCAACAGTAACTTTACTTTTTGCAGATATAGTACGTTATACAGACTTTGGTAATTCTCATCAACCAGTAGAAGTAGTACATATGTTAATGGAATTATTTAAAAGATTTGATGATGCCACAAAAGAATGTCATGTATATAAAGTTCATACAATTGGTGATTGTTATGTTGTAATGGGATTTAATGGTAAAGTTTCAATGAATATGAGAAATTATTATGATGAAGCAAAAAATGTTTGTAAAATGGGAGAATGTATGATAAAAATAATAAGAGAAGTTAGAAAAAAAGTTAATTTTGAAGCTTTAGATATGAGAATTGGAATTCATACTGGTGCTGTTATTGCTGGAATTATTGGAAGTACTGTTGTTAGATATGATATTTTTGGAAGTGATGTACTTATTGCTAATAAAATGGAAAGTTCTGGTTTACCTGGAAGAATTAATATTTCAGAAGATACTAAAAGATTACTTGAAAATCAACAAATGCCTTATACTCTTAGTTTTAATAAAATTGTTTCTGTTCAAGGTGCTGGAAAGGAAATTAAATGTTATTTAATTGAGAAAGAAATTGAAAATCAGTGAATTTTTAATTAATATAGTATTTTGTTTTTGAGTATTTTTTTTTTGATTTTTACAATAATTGAGTTATTTTAGAAATAAAACATTTAATATAATTTTATTATATTTTTTTCTTATTAAATATATCTTTTTTATTTATATTTGTATTATTTTTACTTAATTAATATAATAATTATAAAAAATTTTAAAACTAATTATGGAATTAAGCGATGAAGAATTATATATTGACAGGAAGAAATTAGTATGGAAGATAATTTCTCAAAATGAAAATGCATATTATTCAAAAACAATGTCAAATTTTCCAAAATTACAAACTAAAAAACAATCAAAACCAAAAACTGTATATAATAAGAAAAAAAGAGGATATAAAATAATAAACAGAAAAGTTATTCCAATATTTATTGATGATGATAACAATATTTATGAAAGAGAAAATATAATGCATAAATTTAAAGTTTTTGAAGAAGAAAGAAAAAAAAAATTCAATAGTCAAAAAATGGAAAATTTATTTAATAAATTATTCACAACTAAAAATAGAAAATTTAAATTTAGAGAAAGAGAACCTCAAAAAGAAAATTTAGATTCATTAAAATCCCCAAATACTACATCAAAAAAATTTTACTCATCATATCAAAATAATTATGAAACATCTGAATTTCCATATATATCCCAAACAGAAAATAACAATATAAATACAATAGAATCAAAAAAAACAAGTAAAAATATTGAAGAATATGATAATGATTTTGGAAATGAAAATGAAGATTTAGATTCATTTGAAATAGATGAAAAAGTAATAAAAAATTTAGAAGATAATTATCCATTTTTTAATAAAGATATTGATCAAATTGGAAAACAAAGAAAACAAATACAGAAATTATTTAGAAATGGTAAAGTTGAATATTTTCATCATGTTGATAAAATTAAAAGAGCACATTTTATGGATTTAACTCCAGAATCAATTATAAATAGTAATTTAGCTAAAACTCAAACAAAATTTCCATTATATAAAACAATGAGTAAGTTTAGTGGAACTAAATATAATTTTGGAAAAAATTATATGAATACTACAACAGGATTTAATTACTTAAAAAAAAATTTATTAAATAAATCAAGTAAAACTGAAGAATTGAATAATTATGCTTTAAAAATTATAAATAATTTAAGAAAAAAATAAGGTTTTTTTTTATATATTTAAATTTAGTTTTATTTTTTTAAAATCTCTTTTTTTATAATGAGATAAACTTTTTTTAAATGTTATTATTATTAGTAGTACTAATTTGAATTGTTTTATTTTCATTTCCAAATTCTTCTTTATTATTATTATTATCATTTTTATCATCAATTTTTTTTTCAATTTTATTTAAACTAACAGATGATACAGATCTTGAACTTCTGCTTTCACTTCTCGAGTAATTAGACCTTGATTCACTTCTTCTACTTCTAGAAGATGATTTAGACTGACTTGATCTTCTTGAATGTCTCCTTGAATCATTAGATGAACTTCTTCTTCTTGAACTTGAACTTGAAGAAGAACTTGATTTAGAACTCTTACTATAATCTCTTCCTTTATTTCTAGAAGAATATTTTTGATTATCACCTCTTTTCCTATAATTTGAATCTCTTCCTCTATTATTTCCATTATTATTACCATGAAAATTACCATAACTAATATTATTCCATCCACTATTATTATTATTATAATCTCTTCTATTTTTATTATTGCTATAATTATTAATTCTATTATTTCTATAATTATTATTATCTAAATCTTTCTTAGGAAGATGACATTTATTGCATTCTTTTCTCCATCCGAAATTAATATTTTGACAATTATCACATTTCCAATCTCCTTCTTTAAATAAACCAGGAGGTCCTCCAAAATAACCTCTTCTTTGATAACTAAAATTTTTCCAATCATTCCTTCTTTTACTCCTACTTTTACTTCTACTTCTACATCTACTGCTACTACTCCTACTCCTATGTCTATGATGTCTCCTTTCATGTCTTCTTTCCCTTTCTCTACTTTTATCTTTCTCTTTACTATAATGCTTACTCCTATAACCAAAATGACCTTTTTTTATATAATATAATTTATTTTATAATAATAATAAAAAATACCTTCTTGTTCCTGTTCAAAATTCATAAAATCATTTTCTGGCTTTGGTGTACCACATCTATTGCATTTAGTCCTTCTTGCAAAGTTTTTGTTTCTACAATCTGGATTGGGACATTCCCAGTCTCCCACTTTGAAAATATATCTTTTTCTCTTTAGGGAAAGTGACTGGTTCAGCATCATGTTTTGTGTAAGAAATCTATCACTACCTAATTTTACCATTATTTACTCCTATACCGTACCGTATTTTTGCTCTTTTTGATCATTCCCTGTATTTTGATTTTGAGATAAACCTATGAAGGTTCTTTGATAGGGAACCATTAAATTTGATTGTTGTTGATTTGGTGTTTGATTCATTTTTTTTTTTTGTTTTTTTATCTTTTTATGAAAATGAATTTATAATTTATTTTTACCTTTTTGTATTTATTTTAGATTTTTTTATATTTTTTTTTTAAATTTTATGTTTGATAATTTTAAAATGTACAATATTTATATTTTATTCCTTTTTTAAAAAAAAAAAACAAATAATTAATTTTTATTTTTAATTAAATAAAATATTATTTTTTATCTTAATTAATATTTTTTATTCATTAAATCTATTTTAATGAGCAGAATCCAATTTAAAACAGAAAAAGACTTTAAATTCATTCTTCGTCTCTTCAATTCAAACATTGATGGAAAGCAAAAAATTCCATATGCCCTTCGTAAAATAAAAGGTATAGGTCGTCGTTTCGGTCACGCAGTAACAATAAAAGCAGGATTAGAACCAAGTAGACGTGCTGGAGAATTAAACGATAAGGAAATTGAACAAATAATTGATGTTGTATCAAATCCTTTAAATCATCATTTACCAAAATGGATTCTTAATAGAAAAAAAGATCCTAAGGAAGGAACTTATACTCAACAAGTTGCTAATGGTTGGGATACTAAAATAAGAGAAGATTTAGAAAAAATGAAAAAAATGAAATTACATAAAGGATTGAGACATTACTTTGGATTGAAAGTTAGAGGTCAACATACTTGTTCTACTGGAAGAAGAGGAAAAACTGTTGGTGTTTCTAGAAGTAAAAATTAAGTTAATGGTTAAATATTTAGGTTTTTTTTGATTTTTTGAAATATATTTAATTTTTTTTTAAGTTTTTTTATTTTTTTTTTTAATTAATTTTTTTATTGGTTTTTTTTTATAAATGCTTTCTTTACATGGAGAAAATGAAATTGAGATTAAAGTGAAGATGATTAATAATGAAATTTTTACTGTTAGGATTAATAAAGGAAAATCTGTTTTTGATTTGAAAGAAGAAATAAGAAAGAAAATTAATATCCCTGTTATTAATCAGAAATTGATTTTTCAAGGGAAAGTTTTAAAAGATAATGATGGTTTATCAGTTTATAAATTAGAAAATGATGATGTAATTCATTTAATTAGAATCAATCCAAATAATAATAATGATACAAATTTAGAAAATGAACAAAGAAATCCACCAACATTATTAGAATATTTAACTTTATTATCAATGATGAATAATGGAATGAATACAAATTTATTACAATTAAGAAATCAAATGAATAATAATAACAATAACAATAATAATAATAATATAAATAATATTAATTCTATAAATAGTTATAATAATAATAACAATAATAATATTTTCAGAATAAATAGAAATTTTGAAGATACTTTAATTTCAGATTCATATGCAAATTTATTAAAACCTTCAAATTTCAATATGTATAATAGTATAGAAAATATAATTCAAAATTTAAATAATATAAATATATTAATTTCATGTAAATCTGATTTAAATGAATCAAAAACAAAACTTTTTAAAACATCAAATTCAATAAGGAAATCACATATTAATTTTAAAGTTGGACAATGGGTAGATGTATTAGATACATTTCAAACATGGAGTGAAGCACAAATAATTGATATAAATCAAAATAATAATAAAGGTTTATTTCATTTTATAGGATGGTCAAATGAATTAAATGAATGGATTAATTTAGATTCTCCTAGAATTTGTTTATATAGAACTCATACTATTCAATCTCCTTATAGTAGATTTTTTTCTCCTTTTCCAAATAAAAATGATGATAGTTCTAATATAACTATTAATAATATCGGAATTAAAGAAATTTTGGATAAAATGGAAAATTTAATTCCTTTAATTGATTTATTAAAAAATGATTTAGTTAATTCATTTAAAATTGATAAAGAAAAATATAAAAAAAAATATTATATTTCAATTATGCAATTATATCCTTTAATGGATAGAATTGGAAGAATATTTTTAGATTATTCAATGTTATTAATGAATCTTAGTTTTAAATTTTTTAATGAAAATACAGATTTATTTAAAGATAATATTATAACAGAAGTTAACTCATCAAATAATTTAAATAATAATGAAACTTTACTCAAAGAGAGAGTTTTACAATATGAAAGATTTACTCAAGTTCCAGTAATGAGAAATAATGGAGAAATTGCACAAAGTTATAGATTAGCTCATAATCATTCAATATTAAATAATCAAAATAATAATAATAATATAAATATTATAAATAGAAGACAAGCAGGTGCAAATTTTCAACAACAAATTAGAGAAATGAATAATCAAAATATTAATTTAAATAATAATAATAATGAAATTAATACTAGTTCAAATAATAGAAATAGAAATGAACAAAATTGGAATATTGTAAGAAATTTTGTTAATTCTGATAATTTTCCTATTAGAGAAAGACATTCTAATAATTTTTCAATTCAATATTTAAATGAAGTAAGAATTCTTCCTAGTTTAAATATTAGAATTAAATTTAATGAAAATAAAACAAAAATAATTAAACAAAATAATTTTTCAATTATACATTATAATAAATTTAAAACTAGAACATTTGAAACTTTTACACAAACATTTCCAATTTATTCAAATTGTTTAATTTCAAAAACTATTTCTTTAGAATATAGGAATTATAAAAAAATATTTAATACTCAAACAAATTCAAATCATAAAAACAATTCTAATAATAATAATCCAATGAGAGTAAGTCAAAATATTAGAAACTCAAAAATATTTATTGATGCAGGAAAAACGCAAAAACAAAATAATAATTTTTATCTTGGTAATAAAAATCAAAATAATAAAACAGGAAAATATAAATTAAAACAAATAAATAAATAATTACATAAATATAATTATTTCATTAAAAAAAAATTTATATTAAAATTTTTATTGTTCATCATCATTATTTTTTTTCATTGGAGGAAGTCTTCTTCTTCTTGGTTGAAGTGTAGGTTGAGGTAATTCAGAATTCATTTCATTATTAATATTATTTTCATTATTAATATTATTCTCATTATTAATATTATTCTCATTATTAATATTATTTTCATTATTAATATTATTCTCATTATTATTTATATTATCATTTCTATTATTATCATTATTTATTTGATTTTCATTGTTTAAATTTTGTTGTACTTTTTCATTTTTTTCTTTTTGTTGATTTGAAATTTGAGGTAATTCATTTCTTTCATTAAAACCTTCTTCTTTCTTAGAAGGTATTTCATCATATTGATTTCTTTCTTGATTATTATATCCAACTGGTTGATCAATTATTCCATTTGGATGTTCTGCTTGATATAATTTCTTAAATTCTTCATTATATTTCAAATAATAATTAATAATTCTTTGTTCTCTATCATTATGTAATCTTGATCTTAAAGGAGGTCTCCAATCAAAAATAGTTTGAGTTAAAACAAAATAGAACTTAACAGAAATTAAAATCATAATTATCATTAATAAAATAAGAAACACTAAAATAATAAAAGTACCTATCATATTCTTTCGATAACGATTTTTTAAGTTTTTCCCATTATTATTATAATAATTTTTTGAATTAGGTGTTAATGAATTAAATATTTCATCTTCATGACCTTGATTTTTCAATCCAAAAATAAGAGTTAAAACAGCAATAACAATAGAAAAAATTGTCAAAAGTGAATTAAAAACAATAAAAACTCTAATAGCAATTCTGGATAAATAATTAATAGAAAAAAAGAGAAAAATATTAAAAATAATAAGAAGAAAAAGTAAAGGACAAAGAGTATGACTAATCCAACCTTTCATATGAATAGATTCTCCATAACATAAATTCTGATATAAACATAAATCTTCCCATGCTATACAAATAATAATAATTACAAAAATAATAAATGATAAAAGAAATTTTCTAGTAGTATTATTTTGAATTACATTTTTATTAAATAAATTTTTAAACTCATTATGTATTGTAGATGGTTTTAGTTCTGCTTCTTCTCTTTCTTTTTTTAATTCTTCTTCTTCTTTTTTTAATAATTCTTCATTTTCTCTTTCTTCTTTTTCTTTTTGTAATCTTTCTTCTTCTTCTATTTTTTCTTCTTCTAATTTTACATCTGGCATTGCATCTTTATAAAATTTCCCTTCTTTTATTTCTTTAACTTGTTTCATTGTAGGATATAAATAACGATCATTTACTTGTTGAAGCATTTGATTATTTGGTTGTTGTGGATTTTCATTTATTGTTTGTTGAGGATTTTGATTTGTATTTATTATATCTTGATTATCAAGAGGATTCATATTTTTTTTTTTATATTTTTTTTAATTTAAAATTTGGTATTTTTAATTTACATTATAATTAATTTTTTTTTATTATTTATATTATTTTTTTATTGATTTTGTTTTTAATTAATCAATTTCATCTTCTAAATATTGTTCTGTTACTGAATTATCTGTATCTCCTTTATCTCCTCCATTTCTTCTTCTTAATAATGCTGAATCTATTTTTTTTTTCATTTCTTTCATTTGTTTTATTGTTTTAATTGTTTTCAAAGCATTATTTTTCATTGCTTTAACTGCTTGATCACTAGTATCAAAAAATAAAGGATGAAAATGAGATTTAAACTCTTCTTGTGTTACTTGATATTTTTCTAATTCATTTGCATAAAATTCATCAAAATTTGAATTTAAATTTGTATTATTTGTTTTATCTTCAAATAATTTTTCTAATTTTAAATTTGAATTTATATTAACAATATCCATATTTTCAATATAACTTACATGTTCATTATATATTTTATTTAATGATTCAATTACTTCATCTTTATTAACATGTGCTAAATCACCAAAAGATGATGGTTTTCTTTCTAATAAATCAAACATTAATTTTGAATTTTGAATACATTTTTTTAAATATTTTATCATAATTACTTGAGTATCTGTATAACCTAAAAATGAAGTATTCATTTTTTGTAATATATCAACTTCACTTTTTATTTCTTTTATATCAATATCAATTCTTTCAGAAATATCAAATAATTGATCTTTTGTTGGTATTATATCAAATGATTTAATTTTTTCTGATAATATCTTATTTTCATCAATAATACAAATAATACATCTTTTTTCATAATTATAAACTATTTCAAATTGTTTTTCAGTCAAAATGTGATTTTTATATTGAGCAGAAATAATCATCATTCTCAAAGAATGATAAATAATATTAGAATGAGTATCTTTTAATTGATTTCTAGTTTTTAATCTAGTAATTAATTTATATGCTTTTTGTTCAGATTCTGTCAAAATACTTTTTTGAGTCATAAATATCATCATCATACTTACAAAATAAATACCAATAACACATGATACAATAATAAATCCTCTTCCAAAATGAGTTTTAGGAAAAAAATCACCATAACCAACAGTTGTCATTGATATAAAAACACACCAAATTCCATTCATTCTAAATCTCCAATTTTGTAAAAATAATGTTTGACTTTCCCAATAATATAATTCAAATATTCTAACACATAATCCGAAACTAATACAAAATGTAAAAAAAAGAAATAATAAAAATAGAAATGGATTATTTTTTTGTTGTGCCTTCATTGAAAATATTAAAGAGGAATTAATTGAATATTTATCTAATATTTGTTCACTTTGAACATTATCCCAAATTGAAATTGCATTTAACATTTGGAAAACATATAAAAATCTAAATGAAGATAAAGAATTAAAAAAAGATGATAAAGGCAAAACAATAACATTATCTAATTGAGCATAAATTGAAATTAATTTAAGTGAAGGATAAGGTAAAATTAACATATATAATATTTCAAAAAATAATATTAAACAATATCTACTTTTATAAAAAGGAAGTCCTGTTTCTTTTCTTAATCTTTCTTCTCTATAAAAAGATAAATATCTTGCTGTTAATAAAAAAAATCCTGAAATTAATGAAATAATTAATATAGCATATCTTAAATTTTGATCTTTATCACTAATTTCTAAAGGTATTTTAATATTTTGATATTTAGTTTCTCCTTTAATAAAACTATATGTTTCATGAGTTAAATTATGTGAGTTTAAAATATCGAAATTGGAAATATTATTATTGAAATTAAATGAATTATTAATTAAATAATTAGTTAAAGTTGAAATTGAATTTCCATTATATTCTAATAAATTAGATAAATTAACTCTTGAATCAGAAAAAATTACATTAAATCCATCATTTGAATCATATGTATTAATATAATTAATTAATAAACTACCTACAACTCTAGTGTGTAAATTTTTATAATAAAATTCATCATCTTCAATTTGACATAATATTGCAGATATTATTATTAAAATTGATGATGAAATTTCAAAAATGTGAATGTAATTTTTGAATAAAGTTATTTTTTTAATATATGATTTATTTCCTTTTATATTTGGAGCAAAATCAATTTGACTTGATTTTAATTTTGATGATATTAATGAACTCGCATTTGAATTTTCTTCATAATCTGTATATGTTTCACTACTTAAGTTTGATAAATTATAATTTTCTTTTATATCTGAATCTTTACTTTTAAATCTATTTTTTAAATCAATTTCCATTCCTTCAAAGTCTTTTGATATTTCTTGTCCTTGGAGATTTTTATTTAATTCTTCTAAATAAGGATTATTTCTTGATAAAAGTAAATACATTTTTTTAATTAATTTTAAAATTTTTATAACAAAATATATTTTTAAAATTATTTTATATGTGAAATATTTTCATTTTTACATAAATTATTATAATATATTATTAGATAAATATTTTTTTAATTTTTTATTTTTGAATAAATTATAACATTCATTTTTTATATCATCTATTAAAAATTATAAGAAATAAGAAATATTCTATTTTTAGATTTATTTTAATTTCCTAATCTTATAAATATATTTTTAATAATTGAATATTTAATAAAAATGTATTTTGTATTTTTAAAATCAATTTTCCTTTTTGTATTAATTAAATATTTTTCTTTATTCTTTGATGAATAATATCCCCAAATATACAAACTTTTATTTTAATATTTTTTTAAAAAAAATTAATAACAATATATTTTTAAAAATATAAAAAAAATATTAAATCAAAGGTTATGGAATTTGGGGTAATATTTATAATATAATCTGAAAATTATAATTAATTGTTTTTTTTCTCTGGATATTTTTTTTATTTATCCTTTTATTGAATAAACATCAATGACGTCTACTCAAAAAAAAATGATATTTATAAAAATACTTTAATCTATATTTATTTATTTTTAATTTTTAAAAAATACTCTTACATTTTTTAACCAATTTTCATTCCTATAAAGTTTTTTGATATTTATTATCTTTAGCAATTTTTTATTTAATTCTTCTAAATATATTGTATAAAGAATAAATTAATTAAAATACATTAATACAAAATATATAAAATAATGTAATGAAATGAATTTTTCCTATTTATAAATTAATATCAAATCTCAGATTTAAATTAAAAAAAATATTTATAATTTTCTAAATAGAAAAAAATGGGATGTTTTAATAATACTAAAAAAAAGCCAAAGCACATAAATTTTACAAATGAAAGTGAAGAAGCAATACGAAGAACATTTCGTTCACCAACAGAAATAGAAAAACCAATTTTACAAAGGAAAAATTCAGAACCAAGAAAAAACTATAGTAAATTAGGTTCATTAAAATTTAACTCAAAATCTTATGTAGCAACTAGAATTCCAAAATTATTTGAAGATAAAAACGAAGATCAAAAAAGTAATCATACAAAAGGAAATCATTTAATGCATTTAGTAAATGCATTAAATAGAGGAGCAAATATAGAAGAAAAAGATAATTATGATAAAATTAGAGAATATATAAATTGGACTTTATCAAAAAAAATAAATGGAGATATTTTATGGATTAATAATGGAAAAATTACT
Source organism: Isotricha prostoma (assembly GCA_023807205.1). NCBI lineage: Eukaryota > Ciliophora > Litostomatea > Vestibuliferida > Isotrichidae > Isotricha > Isotricha prostoma. The sequence goes on along the minus strand of JAJMZS010002945.1, from coordinate 30,049 downwards.
TTATCAAAAAAAGAAGTTGAAAAAATTATAAATTTAACACAAGAACAAATTAAAAAAGAATCTTTTTTAAATAGAAGAATTTGGGTAAGTAATTATATTCAACAAGTTGTTTCTGATCAAATTGTTGATAATCCAGTTTTAGTTGTTTCTAGAAATAATATTTTAGAAGATTCACTTAATCAATTTAAAACTAATAAAGATATTAATTTAAAAAGACCTTTACATGTTTTTTTTCTTGATGAAGATGCAAATGATGTTGGTGGAGTTTATAGAGAATGGTTTTCTTGTATTTTTAAAGAATTTTTTTCAGAAAATAAAAAATTATTTAAAGAAAATAATAATGAAAGTTTAGGAAGAAATACAATTATTATTAATGATGATTATGAATGTGATAATGAACAATTAGAATATTATGAATTATTTGGTAAATTAGTTGCTAAATCTTTAGTTGATAGAGTTATTTTAAATGAGAATTTAAATCATATTTTATTAAAACAATTAATGCATTTACCAATTGATGTTGAAGATATTAAATATTATGATATGGATTATTATATTTCTTTTAAAGAAATTATTAAAGCTGAAAATATTGAACCAAGTGATAATTTAACTTTTTGTTGGTTAATTAGAAACCCTATTTCTGGTGAATTAGATGAAATTGAATTAATACCAAATGGTAAAAATATATTAATTAATAATCAAAATAAATTTTTATTCATTGAAAAAGTTGTAGAATATTATACTTATTTAATACATAAAGATAAAATTGATGCTATATTAAAAGGTTTTAATTCTTTAATTCCATCTGATAAATTAAATATTTTTTCAGTTGATGAATTTGATTTATTATTAAGTGGTCAAATTAAAATTGATATTAATGATTGGAAAAATAATACAGAATATATTGGAGGTTATAGTGAAAATGATATTGTTATTAAATGGTTTTGGGAAGCTTTAATTAGTCTTCCTCCAGAACAATTAACTACTTTTTTTACTTTTTGTACTGGAATGGCAAGGGCTCCTTTAAATGGTTTTAGAGTATTACAAAGCTCAAGAAATCAAATTGTAAAGTTTTGTATTGAGAAAGTTAATAATACTAAAGAATTAATTCAAGCTAAAACTTGCTTTAATAGAATATTATTACCTTGTTATGAAAGTTATCAAAAAATGTTAGATAATATTAAAATGATTATTGATAATGATACAAATTTTTTCGGTAAAAGTTAAAAAATTCTTTATATATATTATTAATTAATTATATAATATATATTCATATGAAGTCATAACATATTTTAAATATTAAAAAAAATATTTTATAATAATAAAAATTAATTCATATTTCATAATTATACCAAAAAAAATTATATCATGAATAATAATTTAATTTTAAAAAATAATTATTTAAAATCTTGCAATTAAACCAGATAAAATTTTCTTATAATCTCCACTAGTATCTCCTCTAACATCACTTAACAAATCTCTTCCATACATACTCCTATAACATTGTTTAATCTGTGGCATATCAATTTCACATCTAGAAACAATATTCCTAATTAACTTAGTATCATTAGTTCCAATTCCTTTAAGAGAATCATGAATTCTTTCTGCAAAATATGAAGGAGGATTAATTAAAACTTTAAGTAAAGTCATGAATAATTTTTTAGCATTACCAGAAAATTCACTATCAATTGCTTTTTCTAAACTCTTTCCTCGAATACTTACATAACATTGATTAATGCATGCAATTTCAGCAGAAGATCTTGTAGAAAAAATTTGATTAAATGTGGATTCATCAGTTCCCCATCTTCCTTCACCTGCTTTATATAAAGCCTGAGCATCCATCATACATTGTTGTTGATTTGGTACTTGATTTTGACTTCTTTGAGCTAATAAAAGAGAAACTAGTAATTTACGTAAATTACCACTTGTTTCGCTTTCAATAGCTCTAACTAAATCTTTGTTATATTTCATACGATATGCTTGTTTAATTTGTTCTAATTGAAATGATGGACGTGATGCTATTATCTCTATTAAAACACTTTCATCTGTTCCTATACCTTTCATTGCTTTATGAAGACATTCTGCATCATATTCTGGTGGAGTTTGAAACATTGCTACTACAACGTTTTCAAAATTACCACTTAATTCCTTTTTTAAATCTTGGATTAAATCCCTTCCATAGCATGATATATAATATTGTTTTATTTGTTGTCTTTGGCTATTTGTACGTTGACATATTAGATTTATTATTGTATCTTCATCAGTACCTAAACCACGCATTGAGTTTCTTAATGTTGAACAATCAAATTCAGGATTAAAACCACTCATTCCCATCATTGGTTGTCCCATCATAGGTTGATTCATCATAGGTTGATTCATCATTGGTTGTCCCATCATTGGTTGATTCATCATTGGCTGATTCATCATAGGTTGATTCATCATTGGTTGATTCATCATTGGTTGTCCCATCATTGGTTGATTCATCATTGGTTGTTGATAAATTGGTTGTGCTGAATATCCTCCAACACCAACACCTTGCATTCCTGGTTGAAGGAAACCTCCTGGATTTTGAAATGTAGTTCCAGATGTTAAACCAGTATTTAATGTAGGTAAAACTGTACCTTGTGTATATATATTTTGAGGATACATATTTGTATTAACTCCCATACCAGAATAACCTTGATTGTACATATTTAGTTTTTTTTGTTTGATTATTTTTAACTATGCAATAAATAATTAAATTTAGTATAATTTAATAATTAATTAAAAATATAACAAATTAAAATAATGTTCGAAACGAAAAATATTTATACAACATTAGATGATTTATTCAATTACGATAAACCAATTCCAGATGGTTTCGGAGGAGATTCTTCAAATAATTATTTGAAAAATAAAAAAAAGAAAAAAGATGAAAAATATGATAAAAATGATAAAAAATATGTAAACAAAAAATTAATTAGAGCATGGATTAAAGCATTAGAAAAAAGTAAAATTATTTATATTTTTTTTAGATAATGATACAATTTGTGATAGTAAAGATTGTTTGATTAAAGTTAAAAAAGAATTTAATTATATTGAAGATAAATCAAATTTTTTAAAAAATGCAAAATCATTAAAAAAAAATGATATTGAAATAGATGATTTTAATTTTTTAATGTTGTAAAAATAATATTAGTAACTATCTAGAGCTGAAGAAAAAATTAAAAAAATAAGAGAACAATTTAATTTTGATGGAAAAGGAGGACAAGATTTAATAGAACAAGCAAAAAAAGAAGCAGATAATCTTTTAAGAGATTTAAGAACTGAAAAAGGAATGGAAGAAAAAGCAAAAAGAGAAAAAGAAAAAAAAGAAAATAAAATTGAAGGAAATCAATCTGAAAATGAGGAAAAAAATGAAGAAGAAAATAAAGATGATGGAGAAAAAATAACTGAAAATGAATAAAATAAAAATCAAAAATTAAATTTTTGAAAAATAATAATTTTAAAAAAAAAATTAATTTATTATATTAAATACATAAACAATCATTTTAATATACTATATTTATTATAATAATATATTCAATAAAATAAAACAACATTTACAAAAATACAAAAATAATAAAAATGAAAAATTAATTTATCACTTCTGAAAAATCATTTTCAAAAAAAATTTGTATATCACTTAAATTAAACTTAAAATATTTTTCATAAGGTGAATAAACATCTTTTAAATTCCAATAATTAAGATAAATATTAAAATAATCTTCATTAAAATAAAAAACTTTATTATTTTCATTCCAAAATCCAAATTTAATTTTTTCACCTAAAAAACATTTTCCAATTCCAATTTGCTTTCCATCTCTCCAAAAACCAATAAAAGCTTTATTTGAATTAATCCAATACATAATACCAAAACCATTTTTTTTATCATTTTTAAAATATCCAAAATATTTTTTATTATCATAAATAATTTCACCTAATCCACTTCTTAAATTATTTTTCCAAGAACCAATATAAAATTTTTTACAATTATTACTAATAAAAATTTCATTAGAACAACTATCATTTAAATTAAAAGCATTATTATTATGATTCTTATTATTAAAATCATTTTTAAAAAAATTATTATTATTAGTAATATCATTTTTATCTTTAGTAAGATAATAATAATGATAAATTCCAAAACCATTAATTAAATTATTTTTCCATTCACCATAATAATAAGAACCATTATTCCAATTATAAATACCAATACCATTTTTTTTTCCATTAAAATATTCTCCTTCATAAAATGAATTATCATCCCATTTTTCAATTCCTATTTTATAAGGAGAATCATTTTTCCAATAACCTTCATAAAATGATTTTTCATTATGAAAATAAATTCCATAACCTTCAGCAAAAAAATTTTTAAATTCTCCAAAATAATAACAATGATATTTTTTTATAAAAAATGCTTTTCCAATTCCATAAGGGAAATTATTTTTATATTTACAAATTAAAATTGCACTTTTTATTAAATTATCTTTTGCATCATTATTATCTTTATTATTTGTATAAAAAATTTGAAAACCTAAACCTGTTTTTTTCCCTTCTTTTGTTTTAGGTCCTAAATATGTTGAAGGAGAATTTTCTTTTAAAAAATCTGATATTATTTTTATTTGTTTTCTTTTATTTTTTATTTTTATATTATTGTTGTTTAAAATTTGATTTTTATCTTTTTCAGTTTTGTTGTTTTCATTTTGTGATTCTATATTTATGTTATAGTAATTTTTTGTTATTAATAATTGTTTTAAATTCTCTTTTTTTGTTTTTATTTCTCTAAAAAATTTTATTATTTTATTTGATGCTGAATTTTTTTTTATTCTATTTATTATTATTTTATTTTCATTGTGAGAAGATTTTATTGAATTACATTTTATTATTTCTTTATTTATTATATTGTTTTTTCTCCTATTTTTTGCACGAGAATTTGATCTTGTTGATGATTCTTTATCATCTACTTTTTCAAATTTTGTTAATGTTGATATTTCATTATTTGGACATTTACAAAAACTTTCAATTGTATTTCCCATGAAATAATTATTGGAATTTAATTATTTTCTCAGAAAATAAATATAAAATTTTTTATTGTTATAATATACATTGAAAAAATATTATTATTTATTTTTATAAATAATATATTTATATTATAATTTGGGTATTTTAAATAATAATTAAAAACCTTAGTTTAAATTATTTAAAAATAATAATATTTTAAGCATTTCATAAAACTTAAAAATTATCATCCTACTCAATTATAATCTTACTTTGTTCAAAATCAATTTTTTCTAAAAATGGAAGTTTCCTAATTTTCAATCCAGTTTTTGTATTATAAATTAAATATTCTTTTAAATCTCCATCAATAAAAACATAAGGTGAAATATTTTTATTAACATCCTTATTATTCTTATTTTGTTCTTTATCATAAAAATATTCAATATTATCTTTTAAAATAATATATTCATCATCATTTTTTATATTATTTATAATTTCATTTTCATCATTTACAATTAATTTCCCATTTAAACTATAAGTTCTAAAATTTTGATTTTTTTTAGAATAAATTACAAAACAATTTAATGGAAAAGATGATAAAAATACAAAATCTACAAAAAATTCATGTGGGAAAATAAAAACAGAATTTACTAATTCAAAATTATTTATAGTATATGAATTAATAAATCCATCAGCAGAACAATCAATTATTAATTGTAAATTTAAATTTGAATTTATATAATTTATTCTATTTGTATGATGACAAATTATTGTTTTATAAGATAATATTTTATGAATATCATTTTGATTTAAATTTATATCATATACTATTATATTTCCTAATTCAGTTCCTAAAAAGGCTAAAGTATTATTTTGTGTTACTTCAATACAAGTTACTAAACTATTATCTTTATATTTTATTATTGAATTTGATTTTTTAATTTCTATAAATTTCATTTTTAAATTAGGTAAATTATAAAATAAAATAACTTCTTTAAAAAATCCTCCGACTAATAAATATTCATTTTTTTCTCCAAAATGATAGGCAACATAAAATTTAAAAAATAAAGATTTAACAATATTGAATACATTTTCATTTTTTTTTTCAGGATTTATTGTATTTAAAAAATCCTTATTTTTATTATAAATCATTCCTCTTTTAACATAAGAAGGTAAAGTTAAAATATCATCTTTTTTTCTATTTTTATTAAAATAAATAATTATTTTATTATCAATTTTCCTATCTTCAATTTTTTCATTAAAAATTTTATGTGCACAAATCCCATAATCAATTAATTTAATATTTATTTTCATTTCATCTTCATTGAACTTTTTATTAATAAATACATCTTCATATGAATAAGCCATAAATATATTACCAATTTTTTGTGCTTTTTCTCCTCTTTGTTTCTCACCAAAAATTAAATCAACCCAACGATTAACATAAATAAAATTTTCTTCTAAAATTTCTCTATGAATAGAAATAAATTTATAAGGATTATTCTGAGACCAATAAGGTAATAAAACATCAGGAACTTGAACTTTTATTTTCTTTCTTTCTTCAGGATCAAAAATTCCTTGAAAATCTAAAACTATTGAACTAGTAGACTCAGAATCTACTAAAGCATTTTGTAAATATCCAAAATTAAAATTATTAATATTAATAAACATTTCAGGAAAATAAAAAAATTGAGGTAAAATTTCTCTAACATCACTTTTCTCAGTAATAACACTATTATAACATTTAAAAATATTAATAAATAATCTATCAGGAGCATCAAAATTATATCCTTGAATTTCTAAAGCTGCAAAACTAAAAGGATAAATTCTAGTTAAGAAATGAGAAACATATGCAGGATTTGAATAATGACTTCCAAAATAATATGGAATTTCATTTAAAGGAATATTTTGGTTTAATTGTAATTTTTCAAAATCTATATTATATTGTGGTATTTCTATATAATTAATAGATGAATAATCTTTTGAAATTAATCTTTCAAAATTATAATTTGGATTTTTACATGTTATATTTAAACCATAATTTGATGAGTTTAAATCATCAATTGATGATTTGAAATTTATTATATATTGTCCTTTTCTTTTTTTTCCTTTTAAAGTATTTTCAAACATTCCAAGTGGAATTGATAAATCTCTTAAGAAATGTATATTTGATTTATTTGATTCTAAATATGATATGTAATCTATTTCATTTTCTAATTTTTTTTCTATTATTAAATCTTCTATAATCCATGGCATTATTGGATATTGATAAATATCTCTATATGATCTATTTCCAAATATATTTATCCACATTAAAAATTCAAAATTTGATATTGTTCTTTCATTCCATAATTTTTTTATTTCTTCTGAATTTTTTGGAAATGTTGTTTTTAATTCTTTATTATAAAATTTCATTTGAGAATTTTTTTGATATATTAAATTCTTTTTTTTTAAATAAAAAATTCTTTCATTAAATTCTTTTAATTGATTATTATCTTGGAAAACAATATAATAACTTTTATTGTTTTTTGTAAAAATTTCAATTCCATTATTTAATATACAATATTTTCTACTAAAAATATATTTAATATCATTAAAACTAATTTTTAAATAATATAATGTATCTTTATGACTATTATTAAATAAAGAACCTAAGCAACATTTTTTTTCTATTTCATAATTAATTAATAAACTAGCTTTTTCTTCTTTTAATGATACAGAATAAAATTCAATATAATCATCTTCAATTTTTAATTTTCCTCTTATATGATATAATAACTTAATAATACAACAATCATATCCATGTATGAAATAAGTAGGACAAAAATAAGGATTTATATTTAAATAATTTTTAATTGGAATAGTATAATATTCTTCATTTAAAAAAAAATTTTTATCACGTTTGATATGCATAAAATTTGGTGTATAAGAAAATAAATCAATTATTGGAGTTAATAAAGGTTGAGTTAAATTATTAGTTAAATAATATTTATTTTTTAATTTTATTTTTGTTTCTCTTTTTATATAAAAATCTTCAAAGTTACTGTAAGAATTATTCCATGAAAATAATCTTTTTTTTAATTTTCGATAATGTTTATTATTATCCAATAAATTTAAATAATAATCTTGCTCTATTCTGGAATAATTTGATATTATTTTTTCATTAAAATTATAATCGAATAATTTTGAATATTTTTTTTTAATTTTCTTTTTATAAATAGAAAAATTTTTTGTAGAAGGTTTAATCATATTTGACACTTTATTAAATAATGTAATTATATTTTCTTGTAAATATTTTTCATTATAAAAATTTTTAAATTTTTCATCTTCATTAAATGATAAATTTATTTCGTTTTTGATTTTATGTACAAGCATTGATGAACTTAAATTTTGAGAAGAATAAAATATATATGGTCCATTTAAATCTTCATTTGAAATTTTAAATGTAAATTCACTATCAGTTTTATTTTTTTCATATTCATAATAAATTTTCAAAAGTGGTTTAAATAAAATTAATTTTTGATTTTTTTCATTTTCATTTTTATATAATAAAGCTAATAATAAGTTAATTATATTTAATTCAAAGTATTTATATATTGTTTTAATTTCATCTTTATTATTTTTATCTTCATCATCATTATTTATAAAAATTTCATGTAAATTATAAAATATTATTTCTTCTAAAATTGGATTATAGTTTTTATCTTTATTATTTTTGTACACAATAAATATTAATATTATAATTAAATTTTGATAATTTCTAAGTAAATGAAAATAAAAATTTTCAATTTCTTTGGAATAATTATTATTTTTTTGAATTAATTTAATTAATTTTTGAGTAAAAATAGTGATTATATTTATTAAATATAAATTAAATTTTTCATTAGTATAAAATAATAATATATAATAAGTAGTAATATCTGTATTTATCTTAAGTTGTTCTTTAATAATATCAGTTATCTCATTTTTTTTAAACAAATCAATTTTTTGGTTTTGAATGAAATGACTATTATTTTGAAATTCTTTATTATCAATTAATTTATAAAGAATAAAATCAAATATGGTAATAAAGTCTGTACATAAATTAATTTTTTCAAAATCATTAAATTCGTTTGAAATATTTGTATCAAGAAACAATAATGAATAATATAAAATAATATAATAACAATAATATAACTCTTGAATTTTTGATTTTGTTCCTGTAAATTGTGCAAAAATAGTTTTAATAATTGTAACTAATAAAGCAGAAATTTCATTTATTTTTCCATGTATATTTTCTGCATCTTTTATTATAAAAACTATTATATTTAATATGATATCTTTTAAATGAATAAATATATATTTTTTATCAAAAAAAATGAAAAAAATATCATTGATTAAACTATCAAATTCAGCTTTGCTATTTTCATTTCCTAATAAAATTTTTGATTCTATTTCACTTCCTAGTTTAAAATTTTCATAATATAGTTGAGAAAAAAGTAATATAAATTTTTTATTATTAAGTAACTTTTTAAAACATTTTTCATTTGATTTAATTGTATTAAATATTGTAACAAATGTTTTTAATTCTTTTATAGACTTACAATAATCAAAAAATAAATCTTCAATAAATAAAGGTGTAATAATAATTCCCATTTTTTGCCAATTTTCAAATTCTTTAAGTTCTAAAAACCAGTTTAACAAAACATCAAAAGAATATTTTTCATTAATTTCGATATTATTTTTACAAGAAGCATTTTTAATAATATTTTCTTTAGTGTTGTCATTTAAATTATTATAAATAGCATTAATAAAAGATGAAGTATTATTTATTTTTTCATCATCATCTAAACCATTATAAATTGAATTATTATCATCATGTAAATTTAGATTATTTGTATTATTACTTTTATTATTATTTCTATCAAATAAACTTCTATTTAAAATATCATTCATTTTAATTAATTGTTTTTTATTGTTTTCTATATTATCTTTTCCTTTAATATCCATTTGAATACTTAAATTATAATTATTTAAATCTATATCTTTATCTTTTGATTTATGATAATCATTTATTGATGGTTCTTTTGAATTTATATATTTAATTTCAAGTAACGAAGTATATGAAAAAAAGATTATATAAATAAATCTTATTATTTTTACTTTTATTTCATCATCTTTTTCTATAAATAATTTTCTTAAATCTTTTAATATATCTACATTAATTAACATCTTTAGTAAATCTATTTTTTTTAATATCGATTTTATCATATTTTCATTTGCTTGATTATCTTTTAAAATATTTTTATTATTCACATAGTTTAATTCAATTTTAAAATGCTTTATAAAAGCTTCAAATATTGTTTTTATAATATGATTTTTCGTATTTTTTTCGTTAATTAAATGCATTAAATAAATTTTAGTACTATTATCAGTATTTTCTTGATTAAGAATATAAAGTAAAACATCTTGAAAATAAAATTCTTTATCTGGTTTACTATATCTAGATAATTGATGGAAAAAACTATATATAATATTTTTAGTTAATAAAAATGTATTATTACTATAAAATAATTGTTTCATATAATTATTTATTTCTTTTTGTATATTTTCACCAAATTTTATAGCAAATTTATAATTAAAAGTTAACCATTGAGTAAAAGACTGAAAACTATATGATTCTCTATATGAAGTTAATAAAGAATTACATACTAAAATAAAATTAAAAAATATTTTTTCATTTAAAACTAAATCAGTAAATTGTTCTAATAATAAACTAAATATAGGAAAAAATTTTTCATCATAGTATAGAAAATATTTATCAATTTCTTTTTTATCATTATTTATAATCATTTCAAAAATATTTGAAATAAATTTCATAAAATTTTTAAAAATTTCATAATTATTATCAATATTTATCATCATTTCAAATAAAGGTAAAAAAATTGATAAACCACCTAATTGAAATAAATTACATTTATGTGAATATTTTACCAAATTATAATTTAATTTTGAATAAGAATAATTTACTTTTGCCTTTATTCCATAAAAAGGATCAATAATTTTTCCTGTTATAATATCAAAAAAATCAGGTAAAAAATATGAATGAATATCATAAAATAAATTTTCCTTAGTTAATCTATCTTTAATATATTTATTTGAAATATTTTTAACTTGAACTGATTTCTGTGGATTTATAATACTAAATGAATATAATTTACCTTGAAAATTTTGTAAAAGATTAACTCCTTTAATATTTTTTTCAGTTAAATCATCTTTAATTTCAATGATTTCTTGAATACTTTTATCTTTATTTTCTTGCTCATTGATTAGTAAATTTAAATAATATATATTTTTACTTATTTTAGTAATAGAAATTTTTATAATGATTTTAACATTAAGTGGTATTTTATTATGCAAAAAAATTTTTTGTTCATTATTTTCTTCCTGATTTTTATTTTTTTCTTCATCAGAATTCAATATAGACTGATTTGCAATATCTAAAATATAACTTTTATCTACATTATTTAAATTTAAATATTTTATATAATACAATTGTCCTTCATTTGTATAATTTATTGAAAATCTATTTTCAGAATTTTCAAAATTATAACTCAATAATGTACCATCATTTTCATGGAATTTTTCAAATATACATATTAATTGAATTTTATAAATATCAATAGTTTTTAATGAAAAAATAGGATTTTTAATTCTTATACCATAATTGTTTGCTTCACTATTATTAAAAATAAAATAATTTTCAATTGTTTTTTCGGATTCAATATAAAATATATTTAATAAATTGAGATATTTTTGATATTGCTTTATATCACATTTTTTTTTTTGATAATTTAATGAAATTGCTTTAAAAATAGAATTAATAGTTTTTTTATTAACTTCAATATTCTTATTAATATTATTTAATATTTCTAATATCAATTCATTATTATCATTCTCAAATAAATATAATTCAATAAGAATATCAAATAGATTTTGATTCAATTCATTTACAATACATGAAGATGTTAATATTAAGTAAATATCAAAATTTTTTATAATTAATTCTCTTAAATTTAATAGAATTAATGTTTTAATTTCTGAATTTTCATTTTTTTTTAAATAATCTAATAATTGAATAATATAATAATTGATTTTTGATACATCTTCTTTATAATATTTTATTATTGGAATTAATTCATCATTCTTTTTTTCAAATATATTTTCTAATATTTCATTCATTTCAATATATTATATTATTTCAATAAATATCCCTAAAATATTTGGAATAGAATAAAATAATAATAATAATTTTAATTATTAAATATAAAGAAACGGTCAATTAAAATATTAAAAAAATAAAAGTATTTATAAATTAATAGATGAATTGTTAATATTAAATGAGGAGTAAAAAAATTATTTTTAAATAAATGAAAAGAAAAATATTAATTAATAAAAAATGAAGTAGAAAAAGAAAAATCCAACATATAATAAAAAAATATAATATAATAGTGATTATAAATTTTTCAACCCTTATTTTCAAAAATTTGAGGAAATTTTTTTCTTTGGTATTCTTTTCTATCTCTTTTTTAAAGAAATTTTAATTTCCATTATAACTAATTTTGAGTAAAAACAAGTAAAAATTAGAATTTATGATTTAAAGAATTTACTTCAAAAATTAATCCTTGATTAAAAGCAACATAAAATTTTATATTTTATAATTTTATTTCATTTGAAATTTGGTTATAAAAGATCCATCAAATTTCATATATAAGAAATTTGAATCACTAGGATTAAAAATTAAATCTTTAATTTAATTATGAGTAATTTTGTGTTTAAAATTCTTCAATTGTTACTCCTTTTTTCATTTAATTATCTTTTTTTATCATTTCTAAAAAATATTAACATAAAAAAAAATTACATATCAAGTATTTGGTTAAAAATATAATAACAAAGAAACTCAGAATTTAAAATTAGACATGAATAGCTTATGATACAAGAGTATAGAATTAAATCTAAAAGAGGAATCATTATTTTCAGATAGCACAACTTATTATAAATTATTAGGAAAATATAAAGAATTACTTAATGATTTTAAAAAGTAATTCAATTTAACCTAAAAAATACAAAAATGAAAAAATAAACTCAAAAATGTATTTCATTAGACCAAAATGATTTATTAAATTTTAATTAATTAAATAAAGTTAAAGATTAATATGGAATTAAAATATACCTGAGAAAATGATAGATAAAAGTTCTGAAAATGATTAAACTTTATCAATCAATAAATTACTGATGCCCTTTCTTTTTAAACATTTAAACAAATTTATATAATCACTTCTTAAAAATTGTAAACTTAAAGGAGCTATTAATTTTATTAATTTATAAATAATTTTTGATAATAAAAATATAGAACATGAATTTTATATATTTATCAAAAGTATATTATTATAAAGATGATTATCAAGATATAGATAGAATAATGAATAATTTAATGAGAAAATGAATGGAAGTAGAAATAAAAATTATTCAAAAATATAAATGCATTAGAATCAGAAAAAAAAAGGAAATTCCTTATTTAAAAAAAAAAAATTAGATAAAGCAATAACCAAATTTATATAATTATAAAAATAAGAAAATAAAAATTTCCAAAATATTATTTTAAATAATGGTACATTATTTTAATCAATAAATTAAATTAATAGAATCGTTAAAAAATGTAGAAGAATGAATAAAAATAAATCAATTATATAAAATTGGATATATAAGAAAATAATAATTATTTTAATAATATTTAGTTATTTTTAATTTTTTTAATAATTTTTTTAATATTATTTTTTTTTTGGTCTTTTAATTGTTGAATTTTTTTATTTAATTAAAACATTATTTATTTTTAATTTATTAATTTATTTATTTAATGAGTAATCAGAATGCTCAATTGTAAAATATATTTTATAATTTAGAAAGAAAGAACAATTACAAGCAAAAAATAAGGAATTAAAGGAACAAATTGAATTTATTAAGCTTAAAATAAATGAATATAAATCACAAAATATAAATACAAAAAATATAATTAATGCAAAATATACTAATAAATATTATTCACAAGATAAAGATGATGAATTAGAAGAAATAAATAAAAAAATAGAGTATTACAGAGATGAAATAAAGAAAAAAAGTTTTCAAATTGATAAAATTTTAGGGTGTAATAAAATAGAAGATTTAAAAAATAAATTAAAATATGAAAATGATAAAATAAATAATTTAAATAAAGAGAAAATTTCATTAGTTAATGTATATAATAACCAAGTTAAAGAGATTAATAAAATTTCAATGAAATTTGATGTTAAAAATGAAGAAAAAACATTAGAAAAAATTCAATCAATGAAATTAGAATTAAAAGAACTTGAAAAGGAAAGTAAAGATTATGAAGAAAAATTAAAAGAACAAAGATTAATTTATTCAAATTTAAATTTAGCAATAAATAAAATAAAAGAAAAAATAAATTTAATAAGAGGAAATGGGACTTTAAGTAAAAATAAATCAAATGAAGTAAATTATGAAGATGAATTATTAAAATTGTCAAATGAAATTGAAGATGAAGAAAAATTATACAATGAAGAAGAAAATGAGTATAAAAAAATATTAATAGATAACGAAAAAGAAATAAAAAGATTAAGTGAAGAAATAATTAAAAAAAAAGAATTATTAGAAAATAAAGGAAAGAAAATTAGAAATAACGAAATAATAAAACAAACAGATAATAAAAGTAAATTAAATAATATTCCAATATTAATTGATAATAATGATTTAAAAAATAATAAGTATAAAAAAATTAATCAGTCATTATTTATAAATGAAAAAATAAATAATAATTTATAAAAAAACTTATAAGAAATAAAGTAAAGAAGATATTATACAATACCATATTTTCCATATACGAAATCTTTTAAATATCCAAAATAAAAGCATTATCAATAAAAGACATATAAATAATAATATAAATTGTATTATTATAGAAGAAAAAAATTATATAACATATTATTTTTATTTCATTTTTTTAATAAAATTTATACTTATATTAAACCATAATATTAAACTATTAATTTTTAAAAATTTCTTCTTAAAATATAAAACTAATTACAGACATTAAAAAATTATTTTACTTCAAAAAGAAATTTTCTTTTTTGTACACAATAATATTCCAAAAAATTATATAAATATTAAATAAATTTAATTGTATATGACATTTCGAAAATAAATAGATTTATCATTTTAAACCCATAATACCACCTCATAAATAGAAAAAGTTATTTTTATATACTAAAAACATATAATTTATGCATATAAATTTTTAATTTTAAATACAGACACCCATATTAAAATCTCTATAAATACGAGAATGAAAAAAAAATTTCATATATAAAAATAATTAATGGAAGCAGGTGAAATAATAGAAGAATTTCAAAATAAAAATGTTGCTCATAATTTAATTCTTCGTAAATTAGATTATAATGATATCAATAAAGGATTTTTTGAATTGTTAAGTCAATTAACTTCAGCAGAAAAACCAACAGAAGAACAATTTAAAGAAAGAGTAAATTTATTAAAAAGAAGAAAACGTCGAACAAATTTTTGTAATTGAATCAAAAGCAGATGGTAAAATAATAGGAACAATTACAGTTTTTGTAGAAGTTAAATTTATTCATGGATTAAATCAAGTTGGTCATATTGAAGATTTTGTTGTTGATAAAGATTATAGAGGATTTAAATTAGGAAGAAAATTAATGGATACTGCTAAAAATTATTGTAATCAAAATAATTGTTATAAAATTATTCTTGATTGTGAAGAAAAGTTAATTCCTTTTTATGAAAGGTTTGGATTTAAAAGAAAAGCTAATAGTATGCAACTTTATTATATCTAAAGTATTAGATTTTTTATCATTTTTTGATTTATTATTAGATTTGTTTTTTTTTTGGGGGTTATAATTTATCCTCAAAAAAATCGTTTTTGAATATTATTATATTTTTTCTCATTCTTTTTTATTTTATTTTTTTTGTTAATAAAAACAAAAACTAGTTATAATTTTTTTTTTACTTTTTTATATAAGTTTTTAAAAAATAAATTCTATTTTAAATATTATTTATTAATAAAAAAAATTTAAAAATGAGAAATAAATTCAATTTAGATGAATGTTTAATAGGAAATGGAATAAATAGAAGAGAAATATTAGAAAATAAATATTTTATAATTAATGAAATATATTATACTGAATATACATCAGCATATACTGGAATTGAAATTAAAAAAGTAAATAATAAAATTAAAGAAATAAATGAAAATACTCCTTTATTAATCAGATATGTTAATAGAGATTTTTTAAAAAGAAATATTTTTTCAGAATTAGAGTTAAAAGATGATAGACTTGAAAAATTATTTAATTCATTAAAAAATGATTTTGTAGAATATCAAAAAATTGAACATACTAATTTACAAAAATTAATAGATTTTATACAAGATGAAAAAGGAATTTATTTCATATTAGAATTTTTTGATTATACATTAAAAGATTATATTAAATTAGAAGTAGAACCATTAAAAAATACAAAATATCCAATTGAATTAGATGTAAGAAAATTTATAGTTGATATTTTTAAATGTACAAATGATATTCATGAAAAAGGATTATTTTTTGGAACATTATTAAGTCCAAATGAAATATTTTTAAAAAAAATAACTAATAATGATACTACAAAAAATAATTATCAAGTAAAATTACCACATCCTTTTTTATCATATATTTTTACTTTATTAGAATTAAAAGTTAATTTAATGAATAATAAATATCCTTTACATTTTCCACCAGATATTTATGATATAATTAAAAAAAGACAAACTGATAATTTTGAAAGTTTAAATTCAATTTTATCCTATTTAGATACTCCATTTGATACTTGGACTTCTGGATTTTTAGTTTATCAAATGTTATTTGTTGATATTCCTTTTTCATATATGCAATTAGAAAGTAAGAAAAGTAATAAAAAAGTTGAAATTCAAGAATATCAATATGAATTATTTCCTTGGAAAATTTCATATGAAATATTAGTTTTAATTACTAGTTGTTTACAATATCATAAAACTAGTAGAATTCAAAATTTTGATTTAACAAATTTAATTAGAGATATTGAAAGAGGAAATGAAAAAAAAACTCAATTGAAAAATGATTTGAGATTAAGAATTGAAAATATGAGTAAAGAAAAATTTCCAGTTAAATTCAATATTTATGAACAAAATCAAGCTAAATCTTATGAAAAAAAAAATAAATAGAAATGAATTAAAAAAATTACATTAAATAAAAATAAATTAATTTTATTATTTAATATTTAATAATAATTTAATAATAATATTTCACTTTTTATAATTTAAAATTTAAACTTTAAATAAAAAAAATTATAATTCATTTATAAAAAAATATTAATATAAATACCAATAATATAAATTTAAAAAATTAACTAAAAAAAAAAATGCAAGTTAAAACTAATAAAAGAAAGTCAAAAAAAGAATCAAAAAAATCATCATCAGACACATCATCAATATCAAATTCAGACTCAGAAGAAAATAAAAAAGACTTAAATTCTTCAAATATAAAAATAACTAAATTAATAATAGAAAATTTCAAATCATTTGAAGGGCGCCATGAAATAGGATTATTTCAAAATTTTACAGTTGTAATGGGACCAAATGGAAGTGGGAAGTCAAATATAATTGATGCCTTATCTTTTACTTTAGGAATGAATAATCATTTTTTAAGAACTAAAAATTTAAAAGATTTAATTACAAAATCAAATTTATCTCAAAAAAAAAATTGTAGTGTTGAATGTATTTTTATTGAAAATAATAAAAATGAAATTATATTTAAGAGAAATGTCACTTCACAAGGAACAAATCAATATTTTTTTAATGGAAATAAAATATCATCTGAAGATTACTTTGAAGAATTAGAAAAGAGAAAAATTCCAACTAAAACTATGTATTTTATATTAAGTCAAGGTGCAATTGATTCTTTATTTTCTAAAAAAAATAAAATTTGTGAAACAATTGAATTATTATCCGGTTCTTTTAAATATAAAAATGAATATGAAGAATTAAATAAAAAAATTGCTGACTTAGATATTGAAATTAATAAATTATCAAATGAAATTAATACTTTAAAAGATGATAAAAATAAAGTTAAAAATCAAATTGAATATGAAGAAGCTTATAATATTTTATTAGGAAAAGTTAATAAATTAATCAAACAAATTTATTTATATAGATTGTTTGAACAAGATAACATTAAAGTTAGTTGTGAAGAAAGATTAGAAGATAATAAAAAAGAAATTGAAAAAGTTGAAAATGAAAAAATTGAAGTGATTGAATCAATTAAAGAAGGAGAAATGAATTTGAAAAAAAATGAAAATAAAGAAAATGAAATTTCAGAAGAGAATTTAAAATATAAAAATAATTGTTTATTGGCTAAAAATAAAATATCAATTGTTGATCCAAAAATAAAAGAATTAGAAACAAAAATTTTTAATAAGATTTCTTCTTATAATCAAATGAAAAATGACTTGAACAAAAAAAAAGAAAAGAAAAAAATGTTACAAAAAGAAAAAGATATAATTGAAAAAGAAATAAAGAAAATAAAAGGAATATTAGAAAATGATGTTTCATTTACTTCATCAAAAGTATCAAAAGAACAAATTGAAGAATATAAAAAAATTTCCCTTTCTTTACAATCAAATACAATTTCAAGTATAAAAAAAAAAGAAAATTTAGATAATCAATTTATGGAATTAGAAAATAAAAAATCTTTAATTGAAAAAACAATGTCACAAATCGAAATTGAAAAAGGAAAAATAAATGAAGAAAATAAAATATTATCAACAAATATTTTTGAATTAAATGAAAATTCAAAAAAAATAGAAGAAGAATTAAATAAAATTAAAGATAAATATTCAAAATTATCAGATAAAAAACTCCAAATTGAAAATAGTTATAATTCATGTTATATTGAATTACAAGATAAAATTACTGAATTATCAAGATATGAATTAAATACTTTTGAAAATAATAAAAGAAAAAAAATATCAGAATTAATGAATCAAAATGAAAAAGTCTATGGTTTTTTATATGAATTAATAATACCATTACAAAAAAAATTAGAATTACCAATTAAAGTTTCTTTAATTAAATATTTAAATTATTTGGTTGTTGAAGATTCAGAAACTGCATTTAAAGTAAGTGAATTTTTAAAAAGAAAAGATTTTAATTGTGATGTTTTAGTATTAAATAATATTCCAAAAAAAGAAATTGATGAGTCATTGAGATTAAAATTAGGAAATATGGGAAATTTAATAATTGATTTAATTGATTGTAGAAAATCAGGTTTAAAGAGTGCTTTAAATTTCTTTTTAAAAGATACAATTTTATGTCAAAATAAAAATCATATTATGGAATTAAGAAAAAGAAATTTTAATACTATTATTTTATTAGACGGAACAGTTTATAAACAAAGTTCTATTAGTGGGGGAAATTATAAAAATTTAAGTCAGTTTACTTTTAATTATAATAACTCTAAAGACAATTATATTGATGCTTCAAAAAATTTAAAAATTGAAATTGATACTTTGACTATTAGATTAAAGGAAATTTTAACTCAAAAAGATAATTTAGAAAATGAATCTTCTTTAAAAGTTAAGATTATTGAATTGGAAAATAATTTAGAAATGAATAAAAAAAATATACAATCAAAACAAAATTTATATGATAGTCAAAGACAATTATTAAATGAAAAAGAAAAAATATTTTCTAATTGTGAAAATTCTATTAAAGAAATTAATGATAAAATTGAAAATATAAATAATGAAAAAGATAAAATTGATTATGAATTAAATAGTGTTAAAAAGCAATTTTTCACTGATTTTATGAGTAAAAATAAATTAAAAGATTTAAAAGATTTTGAACCTTTTTCAATTAATGAAGTAAAAAGATTAAGTTATGAATTAAAAGAAAAAGAAGAAAAATCACTTTTAATAGAGAATAAAATAAATAATATTAATAACTTTGAACAAACTTTAAATAATTTAGATACTCAACTTGAAATTGATAAAAAGAATAAAAAAGATTTAGAAAATGAAAAAGAAGAATTAAAAAAAGAATATGAAAAAATAAATAATGAGTATGAAAAATATAATAAAGAACATGGTAATAAATTAAATAAATTACAAGAATTAAAAAATGAAATATCAAAAAAATATGAAGAATTAGGAAAAAAAGATAAAAGAATTAGAGCATTATTAAAAGATAAAGTAGAAACACAATATAAAATAACATCATCATTAAATAATAAAAAACAAATAATCTTAGAAGTAAAAACAGATAATGATAAATTATTAAAAGATTTAGGTGAAATATATCAAAAATCTTCAATAATATTTCCAATAAATTTCAATATCGAAGATTTTATATTAAAAAAAGAATTTGAACCAGAATATAATTTAGAAAATATAATAATTGATTATCATGATATAGAAAAAGAAAATAAAAATTTAAATTTAGAATCAATAAATCAATTAATAAATAAAAAAAAAGAAAAACTATCAACATATTTAGAAGAAATACAACATTATATAAAAACTTTAACATTCAATGAAGAAAATTCTGAAAAATTAAAAGAAAAAGAAACAGAATTAAATAATAATAAAAAACAAATAAAAATTAAAATAGATGATTTAATAAAAAATCAAGAAAAGCAAAAAGAAAGATTTGCAAAATTGAAAAATTTACGTAAAAAAAAATTTGAAAATTACTTTAAAAAATTACAAGAAGCACTTAATAAAACATATAAAAATTTAACCCAATCTGAAAATAATCCAGGAGGAAATGCATTTATATATTATACAAATAAAGATGAACCTTACAATGGAGAAATTTTTTATTTACCTACTCCACCAGGAAAAAGAGTAATTTATGATATTGAACAATTATCAGGAGGTGAAAAAACAATTGCAATACTTTCTTTATTAGTTTCTTTACAAAATATTTCTGAAACTCCTTTTTTAATTTTAGATGAAGTTGATGCTTATTTAGATCCTTATCATGAATTAATGGTTGAAAAATTATTTAAAAAAATTAAGGATTTTAGTCAAATTATTATTGTTACTCATAAAAGTAATATTTTTAGATCTGCTGAATCATTACTTGGTACTTACTTTAATAAGAAAAAAAATAGTTCTATTCCAATTTCTCTTAATATGAAAGAAGTTTATTAGTTTTTTTTTTTTTGATTAATTTTATTAAATTTTAAATTATTTTTTTATTTGAAAAATTAAATATATATAAAAGTAATTTTTCTTATTTTTTTTGAAATATAATATTAAACGGGTACTATATAAAAAAGAATTGAATTATAGGAATTTAAATTAAATATATTCTTTTATCTTTTATTTGTCATTGATTGATTCTAAATCTTTTATTAAATCATTATAATTTTTTTTAAATGATTCAATTTCATTTTCTTTTTCTTTAATACTATTATCCATATATTCAGTATAGTCAATTAATTGTTGTTTAAGATCAAATATATTTTTATATGTTTTAATTTTAAAATCAGAGCATTGAAATTTTTCAATAAGACTAGATAAAGTGACTTTATTATTAATTTTATAAAGAGAATTATTTCCTAAAAATAAATCATATTCATCTTCCCTCATTAGAAAACTTTTACTAATTTGTGTTTTAAGATCTAATAATGTTGCTTCTTTAGGAAAATTAATTTTTAGATCATGTGAAAATAAAACTTTAACAATAGTATTTTCTTCAGTTTTATTATCCATAAAAAATCTAATAAAAAAAATACAAAATAATAAAAGTTTTTAAAATTAAAAAATAAATTATAAAAAAATGTTAATTAAAAATGGGAATTAAAAATACTAATTGTTGTTATAAAATTCAAAATAATTTACATTCAGAAGTATTATTACCAGAAGATTCAAGTATTAATGAAATTACAGGATATGGATTATTAAAAGATATTAAACCAATAAATGATATTTCTAAATGTTTTGACTTTATTATTTCTGGAGAATATTATCTTCTTCTTTTTAAAATTTCTTCACATTATAATTTAATTGAAAAAATTATTTTAGAATTAAATAGTGATGATGTTTTAGTTTTAATTGAAAATATTATTAATTGGATTAAAATAACTAAATCAATTGAAAATAAAGTTATTAAAGAAGTTAAAATTAATTTAGAATATGGAACTAAAAGAATTCTTTATGAAATTAATTCTTTACATTTAAAAAATAAAATTAAAATTCCTAAAAATATAGAAATTAAATGCTTAGGTGATTTATCTATTATTACACAGTATATTAAATATATTAATTTTCATGGAAAAGAAAATAATTATGAAGAAAATTTTTGGAAAGGAATTTTGAATATTGATAAAGAAATTAAAATTTATTTATATAAAATATCATATAATTTAATTCAAATTAAGTTATTTGTTTCTAATAAAGAAAATGAAAATAAAAATAATGGAAATCAAATAAATGCAAAAAAAAATAGTAGTACAAGACAAGAATCTATCAAAATATATAAAGATGTTGAAAAATTTATAAATGAAATAAATATGAAATATATTGGTAAATAATTGAAAATATACTTTACTAATAAAATGAAATATTATTATAATTAATATAAGTATTTTTATAAAATATTATAAGAATCAAAATTTCAATAATTATATATTTAAACTAGGAATATTATTTTTTAACAAAGATATTAATTATATTTTTAAAGTAATGAACAAAAATAATTTTAAAAATATAAAACATAAAAAATATTTTTGAATTAATATTATTTTATTATTTTTTTAATTTAATAGTATTTCAAATTTTATTTTTATTTAATGGACCTTGCAAAAAGTATAGCACTCCAAAAACAAATAGTAGAAAATTCCAAAAACATAAATCAATATTACACAGAATTTAATAACTGGGTAGAAGATATGAATAAAAAAGATAATATATTAACTCAAATAAAATTAAAAGAGCGAAAAAAAGATCCAATAATAAGTTCAGGTGAAGATGAAAAAGAAAAAAGAGAAAAAATAAAAAATGCTCATTTAGAAGCTCAAATGAATAAATATAAAAGAGACAAAAATTCAATAAAAGATTATTATGATAATTGGGATAAAGTTGATGCAGATGCAGAATTAGTAGATGTAGATAGTGGAATAAGTATAAATTCAACTTCAAATTATGTTAAAGAATTATATAATGAGAAAAAGAAATCAAATGCTCATTCAAATATTTCTGTATCAATAAAAAATAATAGAGATCAATTTAAAAATCCAAATTCTCAAGTTGAAAAATTAAAAAATGAAGCAAATATTAATTTTGCTATTCAAAATTATAATAAAAGTATTGAATTATATACTTATGCAATGGGTTTAATGCCAAAAGATGATAAAAGTCAATTGACTATTAATTTATATAATAATAGAGGGAATTGTCAAATTAAAATGCAAAATCATAAAATGGGAATTCAAGATTTTAGTAAAGTTTTAGAAATTGATGAAAATAATATTAAAGCTTTATATAGAAGAGGAATTTGTTATAATAATACTGATAAATATAATTTAGCTTTTCAAGATTTAAATAAAGCTTTTAGATTATCAAAAACTGAAAAAGAAAAAGAAATGATAAAAAGTGAAATGGATAAAACTATTGGAAATATTAATAAATTAATACAAAAAGAAAGAGGAAAAATGTTAAATTTTTCTTTTAATGAAAATGCTGAATATAAAAAATTAAATACAATTGATATTTTATCATCTAATCAATTAAGAGATGAAGATAATCTTATTATATTTGAAAAACCAGAAGAAGAAAAAAATAAAAATAACTTAAATAATAATAAAGAAGAAGAAAAAATTGAAAATAAAAAACCAATTAAACAATATATTCCATCAAAACCAATTATTAAAAAAGAAGAAATTAAACAATTTATTTATGATACAACTATGAATAATATTAATGCTTCATCATTTAAATATGCTTTTAGAAATTTAGGAAATGATATTCCAGCTAAAAAAGATTATTTATTAAAAGTAAATCCTGAATTCTTTCCTCAAATTTTTAAAACTGATTTAGATAAAGATACTTTATTAGATATTATTAAATGTTTAAAAATTGTTGAAAATCAAGGTCAAATTATCGATTATTTAAAAGGAATTTCTAAAATTAGTAGAATTAAATTAATTATTCAATTAATTCCTAAAAAACAGAAAGTTGAATTAACTGAATTATTTGATATGTTGGAAAAAGGAGATTATGGAAGTGAGATTATTGCGATTAAAGATTTCTTTTTAAACTAATTTTTTTACATATTATATATTAAAAATTAGTATAAATGAGTTTTTTTTTATTTTAAATTAAAAATGAATATAATAAATTCAAATCAATTAAATAATAGTAATGATATAAATGAAAATAGTCAAGAAAATAAAAGTAAAAATGATGAAGTAAATTCAAATAATGATTCCTCTTTTGATGAATTTGATGATAGAATTTCAAATATAAGAACTTTAATTGGAAATTTAAATAAAAAAAATAATGATTCATTTGTTGAAGATGAAGAAGGAAATAATACTAAAATTAAAAATTTAATAAATTCAATTAATGAAAGAGATTATATTATTCAAGAATTTGAAAATTTATTTAAAGAAATTTTTGAACAAACATTATTTTATAAAACTCAAAATACCGATTTAAAATTATTTTTAAGAGAATATAAAAGAAAAAATGGATTATTAAATACAAAGCATTATGAAAAAGAAAAAAATAAAGAAGAAGAAGAAGAAGAAATTGAAGAAAATTTATTAAATGATAATCAAACAAAATTAAAAGGAAAAAAAAAGGAAAATAATTTAAATCAAATTTATATAAATGAAATTGAATCATTAAATAAAGAATTAAATAACTTAGATAATCAAATTAAAACAGATCAAGAAAACTATAAAACAAATATGGAAATTATCCAAAATAAAGTATCAAACATAGAAAAATTCATATTAAACCAAAATAAATAAATAAAAAAATTAAAAAAATTTAAAAAAATAAAAAATATTATTAAAAATAATATTCTAAAAAATAAAAAAAAATATTATTAACTTATTAAAAAATAATAATAATTTAAAAAAAAATGATGCTTCGTGAAATTGATTTATCAAAAAAACCAAAAAAAAGTTTATTAAAAAAATCAACAGGAGAAAGAAAAAAATCAAATAAAACAATACAATGGGATTGGGAAACAATAGAAGCACAACAATTAGATATGAAATTAAATCCTCCATTAATGAGAATAGAAGAACCAAAAACTCCATATGATCCATATGAAAAAGAAGATTGTGCGTATTTAGAAAAAGTAAGAAGAATGTTTCGTGTACAACCAACAGTAAAAAATATATTTTTTTTAATTTTTTTTATTTTTTCAAAATATTTTTTTTAGCAAGAAGTTTTAGATGATGTCACAAGAGAATTAGAAAAAATTCCAGTAAGAAAAAATTCAAATGAGAATTTAAATAAAGAATTAGTTGATATTGAAACAATAGATAATAAAGGAAAAATTAATATAGAAAAAATTAGTAAAGAACATCGTGATAATATTGAATTTTTAAAAAAAAGGAAAATTGCTTATGAAAATGAATTTGTTCAAGGTGAAAATTTTGTTGAGAAAGGTTTAGAAGAAAAATATAAAGATAATAATAATATTGAACTTAGTGAAGAAGATAAAAGAGAAATTGAATTAGATGATAGAACTTTGAAAAATACTATTATTAATAAGTTTTCTCATATTATTTTGAAAAAAGAAAAATATTTGAATATGAATAGAAAAGAATTAATGGATGAAATTTCAAAATTGAATGAAAATAAAGAAAAAAAGGAAGAGAATAATAATGATTTAAAAAAAGAAGATGATAAAAAAGAAAATAATAAAGTTGATGTAGAAAAAAAAAGTGATGAAAAAAAAATTGATGAGGAAAATGTTAAAGATAATAATGATAATGAAAAAAAAGAAGAAAATCAAAAATAATAATATCAATATTAATATAATATAAATTATATAAATAATAATAAGGATTAAAATTAAATTTAAATTAATTAATAATTTTTTATTTATTATTTTTTTATATATTATCTTAATTTTTTAATTTACTTTTAAATTAATGTCATCTCTAATAAATCAAAATGAAAATTTAATTGATAAATTAATTCCAATTTTGGAAAATAAAGGCTTAACAATTCCTAATAAACAAGATTTAATACTTCTTTTAGAAAATAGAGAAATAAATAAAATTTTTCAATTTTTCCTAGAGCAATATGAAACAAATATTACCAATAAAATAATTAAAAAAAAAGTTAATTTTTATTTGATAAATCAAAATGAAATTGAAAAATATTTTAAATTAATTGATAAAAAAATATCTTTACAAAAAGAAATAGAAGAAAAGAAAAAGAAATTATTAGATTTAAAAAATAAAAGAAATAATATAATAATTAAGAATCAAGAACAATTAAATAAATTAAAAAAAAACCAAAAAGAAGAATTATTATCAGATATAAAAAATAAAATATTATCATTAGCAATTAATCCAATAGATACATTAAAGAAAAAATTAGAAAAAAATTTTTCTATTGAAAATTATAAATATAATCATTGTTATTTTCAAAATAATAATCCTGAAAATAATATTGATAATGAAACTGAACAAGAAAACTTTAATATAATAGAATTTTTAAATCAAATTTCTTCACAAGTATCTATTTTAAATCAAAGTTCTTTATTAAATCAAAGTAGTTTATCAAAAATTGATAATAAAAAAAATCAATTAATTCAATTACCAAAATTACAAAAGGAAGATGTTCAAAAATATACTAAATTAAATCAAAATACTTTTTTTAGTGAAATAAATAAAATTTTAAAACAGATAGAAACTATTCAAACAAATAATAATTTAGTTATATCAAATTCAAATATTCAAAAATTAAATGATATTGAACAAGATAATAATATTCTATCTGAAATTAAAAAAGAATATTTAGATGAAATACAAAATAATGAAAAAAAAATGTCAAATGATTTTAATGATTTAATTAAAAATAATTTATATAATGAATTAGAAAATGAAAATAATGAATTAATAAAAATATATAAAATTGATAAAAATATACATAAAAAAATCTGTGAAATAACTCTTGAAAAAATTTATAAAGATTTATTAAAAAGAAATATTACAAGTACACAATTAATTAATCAATTTATTTTACCGAATTGTATAATTGATCCAGAAACAAATCAAAAAATTAATTATTATAGAAATTGTATTTATACTTATAGTAAATTTAAAAATAGAACTGATAATTTTTTTGTCAAAAGATTACTTCCTTTAAATGTTTTAATTGAAGAAAAATATACTGATTTTATAAATACTATATCAACTGAATTTGACTATTTTAAAAAATTAAATTATAATATTTTTAAAAATGATGATAATAATAAATATTCTTTGAAACTATTTAAATACAATGAAGAAATCTTGAAAAAATATCAAATATATAGTAAATTTGATTTATTTACTTTATATTTTAAATTCTTATATAAAAGGAAACTAATTAATAATAATAATCAAAAAAGAAAAGAATTTACCGATATGATATATAACAATAAACAATTTCAATTATATTTAAAAAATGGAAATTACTTATTAGATGGAATGAAAATATTTTTTGGAAACCAAAATTTTAATGAAGAATATAGATTAAATAGTGATGAAGAATATTTATCAATTATACAAGATTTTATTGAAGAATTTAATAATATTGAATATATGTCTTATGTAAATGTATATAAAAAATAACATAATAAATTAAACAAATATTATAAATTTAAATTAAAAAAATTTCAAAACATTTATATCATTATTTTTTTATTCAATTTCAATTTTTTCTATTATTTACTTAAGAATAATTAAACTAAATTGAATTTTAATATATCTAAAATAAATACTAAAATATTAAGGGAATAATATTAAATATTTTTTGGAAGAAAAGAAAAATTAAATTATTGTAGATATGAAGAATTTAAAAATCGATATATTCTTACCTAAAAATATTCAATTTACATAAAAAGAATGAAAAACAGTTATAATTTCACAAAATAATTTAATAAATAAATGACATTATAATATAAAAATTAGTTTGAAAGCAAATGCAAATATCTAACAACCCAAATGAAAATATGAATAATAATTACTTACAAACTTCATATAATAATAATTTTTAAAGAAAAAGAAATGAATTAATAAATATTGTAATAACATAAGATGTTATGAAATAATAGAGAAAATATAATAAAAATCTTATAGAAAAAGGCAAATAAAATTTTAATAAAATCTAAGTTTAATTATTCTATATTTAAATATAATTTGATATATTCTTTATCATTTTTCAAAAATAATATAAAAATTTAAACTTTCATTATGAATCAAGTGAATTCAAATAATATTTTAATTAGTGAAAAATAAATGTTAAAATGATATGATATGGAGATTATTTAATTATTAAATATAATTAAATAAATAACTTTTGAAATTAAAGATTTATAATCACAATATCATATTTAAATTCAAATTTAGATTTTTTATAATAACTCAATTAAATTATGAAACAACAAAAAATCATAATATAATTAATTTATTTTCTTCTATTTCTGCTATTCCAGAAATAGTTTATATTGAAGAAATAATGGATTATATTAATCATATTAATCAAAATAATCATATAAATAATAAAAAAGAAAAAAAAATATTTTCAATGAAATTCATAAAACTTTTTTTATTCATATATTTATATATATAATTCATTTCCTTTTATTTTTCATTGCAGTTTTTTTGCTATATAATTATATCATAATATTATTTTCCTTTTTTTTATTAATTCATTATTAAATTGTCTTTTGTTCTATATTAGTTTTCAAATTTTAATCTTTTTTCTATTGTTTTTACTAAAGTCTTCTGAGGAAATTGATTTGATTTTTTTAAATTTTAAATTTATTGACTTTTATTTGATTTTTCTTCAGTTATATAATTATTATTATCTTAATACTTTTACCTTTTTTTGTGTTATAATTTTTTATCTTAAACATTCGTAAGTATTTTTTATAACTTTTTTTAAATTTTGTTTTATTCCAAACTTTATTAAATACTTTTAATTGAAATTTTTTTTCCATTTTTTACAATGTTTTTTGTTAATTGTTTTAAAAAATATTTTGAAAATATTTTGTTTTCATTTAATACTTTTAGCTTTTATTTTTGTTAAATTTTTTATTTTAAACATTTTTCGCAAGTACATGAAGATAATATTGATGGTTTTATTAATTTAAAAATGGTTGTATTGTATCATATTCAAATGATGGAAATTTTTTTTAATTTACAAATATAAAAATTATGAATTAATTTTATTTATTAAATATAAACAATTTTTAAAATTTAAAAATAATTTAAACAACAAAAGAACTTTTAAATATAATTTAAATTAAAATATATCTAAAATATGAATGTTTTAAATAAAAAAATAATAATGAATTTAGCTATTGGAAATATAACCGATAAAATATTAAAATTTCAAACTTTTGCTAACTAAAATAAAAAGATATTTATTTTAATTAATAACTTTTAAATTGAAAATTACTCTTAAAAAAAAATTTTAATCTTTATTGATAAATAATTTATAGATAATTTTATTTTGGTTTAAAAATGATTTTTGATTATTTTTTAATTTAAAATATTATCAATTAAATAAAATATTATTTATAGGCAATTAAAAATAAATTATTTATTCAAAAAAAATAAACAACTATGATTTTCATTATATTATTCATTATTTAATTAAAGTTAAAAATGATTATCAAAATATTATTAATAATGAAGTAAAAGAAGAT